>MJUU01003168.1:126585-150287 GCA_002080025.1 Modiolus philippinarum | reverse complement strand
GTATTACCATAATTATTAAGTTCATATTTCTCAGCAAGATGGTCCAGATTTGTGGCTGATGTTCTAAAAATATTTTGTAATGCAAATAAACAAAAAATATAAGTAAATTAAAATGATCTATCTCATAATGATAAATGTAATGACAACAAAGTAATCTGAAAAGAACAATCCAAGGACAATGGCAACGTCGGAAAACAAAGAAACGAAGACACAACATGAGCACGGCACAGAAAAGAAAATGAAGACACACACATATACAAAAATGAACAACACGGACCCAATAAAAACAAGAGCTGTCGCCGAATGGCAGCCAAATATACCCCCCGCTCATTGAACCCTGAATCGATATGGTAAGTGTAAATTTAAGATGATGTGGACCCAGTACAGGTGTGGACGCAGTTCAAGTACGGACACAATGATATAATCTTCAAGAAAGAACTTTTCACAAGGGTTCCTATGAAAATACTCTATGGAAATCAGACAAATATAAAATTTATATTTGACATTTTACACAAAAACCATAAGCAGTAGAGAAATTTTGAAAACATCTTTTCAAGAGGATTGCTATGAAAAAAGTGTGTCTCGCAAAGAGTTTGATTTCACAATATATTTCTTTGAAAAAAAATCATTGCAGATGGAATCAGCGAAAATCACAGTCAAATAACCTCCCCTTCCTTCATGGCAGCCAAATATACCCCCGCTCATTGAACCCTGAATCGATATGGTAAGTGTAAATTTAAGATGGTGTGGACACAATACAGGTGTGGACGCAGTTCAAGTACGGACACAATGATATAACCTTCAAGAAAGAACTCTTCACAAGGGTTCCTATGAAAAAACTCTATGGAAATCAGACAAATATAAAATTTATATTTGACATTTTACACAAAAATCATAAACAGTAGAGAAATTTTGAAAACAACTTTTCAAGAGGATTGCCATGAAAAAGTGTGTCTCGCAAAGAGTTTAATTTTACAATATATTTCTTTGAAAAAAAAATCATTGCAGATGGAATCAGCGAAAATCACAGTCAGTTAACCTCCTCCTTCCTTCATACACATCTCACAATAGTATCCTTCCTTTGTCTAAAGTTTCGTTAAAATCCTTCAAGTTGCGCTTACGAGGATACCAATACATATGGAATCAACTAAAAGTCATAGTCGATTTATCTCCCCTTCCTGGTTTCGGACAGTAATTATATTCCTTCATGGAGACTCCGTATAGTATTCTTCCTTTGTGTAAAGTTTCATCAAAATCCTTCCAGTGGTTTGAAAGGGGTTGAGCTTACAAGGTAACCCATAAATATGGAATCAATGAAAATTTGAAGTACAATTATCTCCTCTTCCTGCTTTCTGACAATAATTATATTCTTTCATGCACATCTACATATAGTGTTCTTCCTTTGTGTAAATTTTCATCAAAATCCTTTCAGTGGTTTAAGAGGAGTTGTGCTTACGAGGTAACCCATACATGGGGAATCAACAAAAAGTCAAAGTCAGATTATCTCCCCTTCCTGCTTTCTGACAATAATTATATTCCTTCATGCATATCTCCATATAGTGTCCTTCCTTTGTGTAAAGTTTCATTAAAATCCTTCGAGTTGTTTAAGAGGAGTTGCGCTTACGAGGTAACCCATGCATAGGGAATCAACGAAGAGTCAAAGTCGAGTTATCTCCCCTTCCTGGTTTCGGACAATAATTATATTCCTTCATGCACATCTCCATATAGTGTCCTTCCTTTGTGTAAAGTTACATTAAAATCCCTCAAGTGGTTTAAGAGGAGTTGCGCTAACGAGGTAACCCATACATAGGGAATCAAGGAAAAGTCAAAGTCGAATTATCTCCCCTTCCTGGTTTCCGACAATAACTATATTCCTTCATGCACATCTCCATATAGTGTCCTTCCTTTGTGTAAAGTTTCATCAAAATCCTTTCAGTGGTTTAAAAGGGGCTGAGCTTACGAGGTAACCCATAAATATGGAATCAATGAAAATTCGAAGTCCAATTATCTCCTCTTTCTGCTTTCTGACAATAATTATATTCCTTCATGCACATCTACATATAGTGTTCTTCCTTTGTGTAAATTTTCATCAAAATCCTTTCAGTGGTTTAAGAGGAGTTGCGCTTACTAGGTAACCCATACATGGGGAATCAACGAAAAGTCAAAGTCAAATTATCTCCCCTTCCTGGTTTCTGACAATAATTATATTCCTTCATGCATATCTCCATATAGTGTCCTTCCTTTGTGTAAAGTTTCATTAAAATCATTTGAGTGGTTTAAGAGGAGTTGTGCTTACGAGGTAACACATACATAGGGAATCAACGAAAAGTCAAAGTCGAATTATCTCCCCTTCCTGGTTTCGGACAATAATTATATTCCTTCATGCACATCTCTATATAGTGTCCTTCTTTTGTGGAAAGTTACATTAAAATCCCTCAAGTGGTTTAAGAGGAGTTGTGCTTACGAGGTAACCCATACATAGGGAATCAACAAAAAGTCAAAGTCAAATTATCTCCCCTTCCTGGTTTCGGACAATAATTATACTCCTTCATGCACATCTCCATATAGTGTCCTTCCTTTGTGTAAAGTTTCATCAAAATCCTTGAAGTGGTTTAAGAGGAGTTGCGCTTACGAGAAGTGTGGACAGGCGGACAGACGGACGGACAGACGGACAGACAGACAGACAGACAGGGTGATTCCTATATACCCCCCAAACTTTGTTTGCAGGGGGTATAACCATGGGTGGGATCAGGTGCACCGGTAGAGTAAGCATCTCCTGCTTCTTATAAGACACCCGCAGTGTTGAACATGTCAACTCCGGTAGTAAAGTCAAATCCGTTAGAGGAAAAACAAACTTTAGTGGCAAAGAGAAAGATCTGTTGTCATCTGGGAAACAGATATCTCATAGCGGTCCACAAGATCGTGATGTCGACCGTAAAACTTCTGTAGTAATGACCTCAAGTTATGGGCAACATACCCTTGCTTAAGTAGCCTATTTGTAAGCAACCGAGCTCTATCAAGGTAGTCACTGTATCGACCACAACAAACCTTAAAGAGTCGGCTTTTTGATCTGTAGGGTTTGGGGTGAAGGAGTAGCAAATTTTGTTGGGTCTCCGATAATTTTTTCCAATCCCAAGATTTTTCATTTTTTTCTTATCCATTAAGTCGAGTTTAGAGGCTAGAATTTCCTTTTTTTTTTAAATTTCACGGAGGTGCAGATCACAATTAACAATGCAAGGATATGGAGTAAATACACAAGAGACAAAGTCTTTACAAATACACTAATAAGCCCACAACGAAGCAAAAAAAAAAGAAATTACATAAAAAACAAGCAATGAAACAACGCTTTTATTGTTGTTCTTCACCTTGAAGTCACTATGAGACCTTCAACTATGAGCTTCGTTCATAGCTCATAGTACTTAGCTTCAAGACGGTTCCTAGCATCGGTTTGAGTGGAATTTATTGCTTATTGTCCAACAATGTCACATCCATGGCCCACGGAAGGGGGATTGTCAAAAACATTATTAACTGGTAAAGCACTCTTACAGTCACTGTAATTCGTTGCCCGACAAAAACACTATTGTCTTAAGCTAGAGGACAGATGCATGATCATATCACCAAACGCAGGGCGCTCGTCAAATTGGTTGTTAGGAAACTTGGCATTATAAAATAGCGAGATGTGGACAAAAAATATTTAGTTGCACCTTCATTTAGACCACAGAATTTATCAACAGAACATACCAGCCCCCGCTCCCCCTCATAACTTAATAGTGCCTATAGTGTTTTTATACACAACATAATGTGCATAAATTGAAGGAAAAATGTTGAGCCGTATATTCATTCACTGCAATAAAACTGTTTATCTGCAAAGAAACATAAAAAAATAGCAATACTTCATTACATCAACAAATAGAATTCAGAAATAGGCATGATGATGATTAGATAAATCTGTCTCTTTCTGAATAGGATACAATAAAAACATATGATAATACACAAGCGTAAAATATAGAACAGTTTTAGTTATAATAGAGGTAATCAGTAGAAGACCAATAAAAAAGAAGTACAAATTTACATGATATATTCAATAATTGATTCGCTTACTCCAAATGACCAAATTTTGAAAGAGTCGTAAAATCAAGAATATGTGTCTAACAGACACAGTGCAATGATCCCAAACCGCTTCGAAAAATGCTATATTTTGTGACCTGTGAAGCCTAAAGATGGTTCCAGGGATATTTTTTATATGATTTTTGAATATCATACCCTATGTTTTCTTATATAATGTAAATTGATAACAGGATACATCCTTCACCGAAAAGTCACGAAAACCTGCGTTTTCTGTGATCAGTAAGACATGAAGTTGGTTGCATAGGTAAAATTGTAAAGTTGATAACGTCCAATTTGACAGCCGTAAAAGAGGGCCTTCAAAAATACTGTGATATTTGGTGTATGTGATATATGGAAACTGAAAAAACTAATGATCTAGTTGACATCTTAAAATCTTTATCACTATAACACTGTAACAGCATTAAAATTTTTACTTTTCGATGTTTTCTACTACGGTGACCTCTGTATTCTTTGTTTTGGTTCGTTTTAGCCAGGATATGGGATGTTATATCCTTGACATTTACCCCATTTCTTTTCTTTTTCATATTCATGAACAAATGCAATTTCATGGCTGAAAGATTTAATTCATACATGATTTTCCCGGCAAACGAAGATACAAATGCATTGTTGGTTGTTTAAATATTGTGATCGTCTTCTTTTAGTCTTTTCGACGGGCAATTGATTACTGCGATTGTAAGAACACTTTGCCAGTTAAGTTTATGTTTCCGCATCCATGGATCAAAGGATAAAAAAGCGTGGATGTAGCGTTGCTCGACAATTAGGAATTAATTCCGCTCAAACCGGTGCAAGCAGCCTTCTTGAACTTGCTATCAGGTATGAGTGAAGCTCATTGTTGAAGTGACTTCAAGATTTAGAACAACAGTAAAAAATTTGTTCCATTGCTTAGTATTACCATGTATTTGTAGAGACCTTGTCCCATTTGCATTTACTCTATATCCCTTCATTGTTAATTGTTATAGATAGACAAGAAGCATGCCTTTTGAAATACGACTCTTCATCCGACTACAAAAATACAAAGGAAGAAATGATTTAAATGTTTAGAGTTTCTGATCGATATTATTTTTGTCCAGTTTGGAGGACTCGTTTTTAAAAGACTATTTCAAGTTCAATAGACATAAACCGGCAATTATTTTAGCCGATCATATGAGACCCAATTCATCGAAAAGCAATACAGATAAAATTGAATTCGATCCTTTAATTTCGGCTATAATTTCTCTTATAAAGATGACATTTTGTCACTATACAACATTTGATTTAAGAAATAACAGTACATTATTTCAATATCCGAGGGCGTCAATCGTAGATTTGACGGTCAAAAATGCAGTTTATAGGCGACGCGCAGCGGAGCCTGTAAACGGATATTTTTGACCGTCAAATCAAGATTGACGCCCTCGGATATTGAAATAATGTACTGTTATTGCGATTCTAATGCAATAAAACAATATTTTTGTCGTATTTTTGTCAAAAAGGGAAAAAATTTAAAATCCGCCAAACGACGTTAAAATCTTTTGTGTTGAACGTCGTCATAACAACACAACGTCAGAGCTTCACTTTAAATGCAATTTAACAAGCGGAGGACATTTTTTGGTTTGCTGTACGCTTCAAATCGTAAGTAATCGCGATTAAAATGTGTTTTAACGATAAAAATATGTTTAGTTTTGCTTTATTGACGAGATACAAAGGTTTTGTTGTTTTGGATTTTCAAAATGGGTACCAAATGGCGGCAAAACGCGGAACCTACTCTGTCCGAGGCATGTAGATAGAGTATTTGACGGTCACTTTTGACCAATGAAATCTACTGTTACATTCATGTTGCATTAGAATTGGTGATTTTCTTCATCTTATCAATCCAAAAGAGCTCCAAAATTAGGATACGACAGGCACTTCCACATTTGCTTCATACTTCACCTTCATCTTGAAACTTGCAACAGAGGAACACTACAAACTAGGCTGTATGACAAACGTGATGGCTCCACTTACCCAAAAGCCAACTTCCCTTTTCTTTGTGGTTACATACCAACGGCGCGAACATATGGAGTTTACATCTCTCAACTAATTCACTACTGATGGGATTGCGGTCTATAATGTGACTACCTTGACAAAGCTCGGTTGTTCACTAATAGGCTACTTAAGCTACCCATAATTTGAACTCATCACAACAGACATTTTAAGATCAGCATGGATATCTGTTTCCGAGTTGACAACTGATCTTTCCTAAAGTTGTTTTCTTCTACTGGATTGACTTTCATTTTCCCATGATCAGTGCAGCATGAAGGTTTGATAGGTGATTTTTCATTATAAAGTTTCATTTATCATACCATAATGTGTATTTATATTAAGTTTAGTGGTATTAGAATGCATTCTTCACAGATCTAGAAAATAAACTTAAATCTGTTGGTATCTGTTACTATATATAGAATATAATGCTGACCAGATTCAACTTCAACATTTTAAACATGAATGATCAACCAGAATTTTAAGAAAAAGATACTAATTTAAAGAACAACAGTTAACTAGATTTGCAATTGCAAGCAATAGCTGATGTCGCCCCTGACAGCCAATTCGATAATTCCAGCTTGTTTGCAGTATCAAAATCTACATTGAAATTAAATCTCATTGAAATCGGACAGAGTTGAAATTTTCACGTTTTTCTTGGAAATGGCAGTCATTTAAGAAAAAATTTCTGGCATACTCTCCTCCATATAGAGATCCAACTTTGTACCAAATATGATTAAAATCTGTCCAAACAATATTGAGAAAAAATCAATTTTAGTTGAAATTGGACGAATTTCGAATTTTTCGTATTTTGATCGCCATCTCGGAAATGGCGGCCACATTGAAAAAATTTTTTCTTGCAAGCCCCCGTCCAGATAGTGTTCCAACTTTGTACCAAATATGAATTATTTCTGTCCAGGCATCATTGAGATATAAGCCGGACAAAAAGAGGTGGAAGAAAGAAAGAAAGAAAGCGTAATGATAATAATAATAACTAGATTTGCAATTGCAAGCAATAGCTGATGTCGACCCTGGCAGCCAATTCGATGTTTCCATCTTGTTCGCACCGTCAAAATCTACCTAGTAATCAATTTTCATTGAAATCGGACAAAGTTGAAATTTTGACGTATTTTGGCGGCCCTCTTGGAAATGGCGGCCATTTTGAAAAAATTTTTCGGTAGCCTGCACTTCTCGTCATAGTGATTTAACTTCCTGCCAAGTTTCATTTCCTTACATCGAACCGTTTTCTCAAAAAAGTCTGGACAAAAATGTTTGGAACAACAATAATAACGAGTGATGAGATGTTTGCAAGCAAACACAAGTCACCCAAACCAGATTCCATACCCAATTAGTGAAACAATGTTGTGTTGTATATTTATCACCAATGATTGTAATAATGTGTTCTGAAATATTTGTTTCTATTCCTTGTGTAAGAACTAGTGATTTAAACTCATTATCTTTTCGTCTATCAGTGTTAGTTGGTCTTTGATTCACAGGTTTACACTTTGTAAGTATATGTACAGGATTGCATCAGAAAGGAAGTTGTGTCATAATGGTTTCATTATTGATTCATTGATGAAAGCAGAAACAAACATTCAAAGCTTAATATGTACATTTATTGATACTTTAACGTGAAATAAAGCTTTAGTGCTGTGACCTTGACCTTTGACCTTGACCTCATTTTGAAGGTTTAGACTTCCTGAACATTTTGTACATTGCATGTCTTTTGGTATCTTCAATGGTATTTGAGCTGTAAGCAAAAAACGCAAAATTCGGACATCAAAATCGGTTTTCGGTCCATAAAACGAAAACGGGTGGTCCGAAAATTTTGGACCCTATGTAACGAATGTAGATCTTAACAAGACACACGTTTTTGCCATAACATTTTATCAGCTATCTATTACGGTTTATGAGTTATTACAAAAACAAGGTCTAGGGTCAAAGTGACCAATGACCTTTGATCTTGGCATTTTTAAATGTAACACATATCACCTAAATTGAATGGAAAAGGTTTCAGGTTTCTATCTCTTACCGTTTTCGAGAAAAAAACATGCTAAAAGAGGTGACGAAACTTTCAAGGGGCATAACTCTTGAACAGTGCATCATAGAATTTCGGTTCAAATGTTACAAAGGTCCGTCATGACCTAATAAATGTTTTTGCCATACCAACTAAAATTTTTGTCATTATATTGTATTAGCTTTCTGTTACAGTTTCCGAGATAATCAGATAATAAGATTTGGGGTCAAAGTTCAAAGTGACCAATGATGGTGGTCATTTGGAAAATTTCAACACCCAAGTGCACATCTTTGGATGGTGATCTATCTACCTGTGAAGTTTGATTATGATTGTTCAAGTGATCTCTGAGAATTTGGTTGGACAAGATGATTTTTGAGGCGGAATAATAATAATAAGAAGAAGGATAACGAGTGATGATATGTTTGCATGCAAACACAAGTCATCCAAACCAGATTCCATACTAAATTGCTCTTTGAAAGAATGTTGTGTGGTAAATTTATCACCAATGATTGTAATAATGTTTTCGGAGTTTATTGCTTTTTTATTCCTCAGAATAAGTGTTTAAAATTCATTATGTTTTCGCCTATCAGTGATTGTAGTGCTTTGATTCGCGGGTAAAATTTTTTCTTTATTGCGTCAGAAAGGAAGTTGCGTCATAATGTTCTCATTATTGATTCAACACTGAAACCAATATTCCAAGCTTAATATGCGTATTTATTAATATTTTAACATGAAATAAAGTTTTGAGGTGTGACCTTGACCTTTAACCTTGACCTCATTTTGAAGGTCCCGTCTTCCTGAACATTTTGTATGTTGAATGTCTTTTTGTATCTTCAACGGTATTTGAGCTATAAGCAAAAAAACCTCAAAATCGGACATCAAAATTGGTTTTTAGTCCATAGGTCGAAAACGGTTGGTCCAATAATTTTGGACCGAATGTAACAAATGTAGATCTTAACTAGACACATATTTTTGCAATTACATATTTTCAGCAATCTAATACCGTTTAAGAGTTATAACAACAACAAGGTCTCGGGTCAAAGTTGAAAGTGACCCATGACCTTTGACCTTTGCATTTTTAAATGTAACGCATTTCACCTAAGTTGAATGGAAAAGGTTCCAGGTTTCTATCTCTTACCGTTTTCGAGAAAAAACATGTTTAAAGATATGATGCAATTTTCAAGGGGCATAACTCATGAATGGTTCATCATAGAGTTTCGGTCCAAATTTAACAAAGGTCCGTCATTACCTAATAAACATTTTTGTCATACAATTGATTAGCTATCTTTTATGCTTTTCGAGAAAATTCAATCACAAGATTTGAGGTCAAAATTCAAAGTGACCAATGATTGTGGTCATTTTTGAAATTCAAAGACCTTCTTGCACATCTTGAGGTGGTTGCCCACATCGGTGCCAAGTTTGATTAAGTTTGGACCACCCAGTTCTGAGAAATTGTTTGGACAAAGTTCATAAAATTCATTGGAGAATAATAATAATGAAAAATAATAAGAAACAGAGTAAACACAATAAGTCACCAAACTTCGTTTTGGTGACTTAATAAGAAACGGTGCAAACACAAGAAGTCGCCAAACTTTGTTTGGGCGACTTTATAAGAAACAGAGTAAAAACAATAAGTCACCAAACTTCGTTTGGGTGACTTAATAACTAGATTTGCAATTGCAAGCAATAGCTGATGTCTCCCCTGGCAGCCAATTCCATGATCCCATCATGTTCGCAGCGTCAAAATCTACCTAGAAATCAATTTTCGTTGAAATCTGACAAAGTTGAAATTTTGACGTAAAATGGCGGCAATCTTGGAAATGGCGGCCATTTTGAAATTTTTTTCACCGTCATGCATAACTTCACATGGTGTTTCAACTTTGTGCCAAGTATCAAGTAATTCGGTTCAGGCATCTCTGAGTAAAGCTCTGGACAAAATTATTGGAAGTAAAATAATAAAGAAACCGGAATAATAACTGCATTTGCAATTGCAAGCAATAGCAGCTGATGTCGCCCTAGACAGCCAATTCGATGTTTCCATCTTGTTCGCAGCGTCAAAATCTACCTAGAAATCAATTTTTTTTTAAATCAGACAAGGTTGAAATTTTGACGTATTTTTGCCGCCATCTTGGAAATGGCGGCCATTTTGAAAATTTTTGTCGATCCATGCACATGTCCTCATGGTGGTCCAACTTTGTGCCAAGTATGAATGAATTCTGTTCAGGCATCTTTGAGAAAATAGGCGGACAAAAATCATTGGAAGAAAGAAAGAATAACAAGTGATAATGTGTTTGCAAGCAAACACAGAAGTCGCCCAATCAGAATTAATTCTTTTAATGTTCTTTGAAAGAACAATCAGTGTTAGATTTAAGAACTGATGTCTTAAAACACATCCTGATTCTGTCTATCAGTGATATCAGTATTTTTTTTTATTAACCTATACACACTTTGTGACTGCATCAGAAAAATCATCTCTGTTTAGCAAAGGCATTTCCTCTATGGTGAGTAATTATATCAAAATTTTAAAGAACACTGAAATACATACAAGTTTCCTTGAATTTTGACCACCCATTTCTGAGAAAACTAGTACGTCAATTGTTCGAAAAACAATGAAATACATACAAGTTTCCTTGAATTTTGACCACCCCTTTTTGAGAAAACTAGTACGTCAATTCTTCGAAAAACAATTGATAGGTCTTTACCGGAAGTTGTGTCATAATATTTTCATAATTGATCAACAATTTAAGCTTAATATGAACATTTATTGATAATTTTATGTGAAATTTTTGCCTATGACCTTGAACTTTTGACCTTGACCTCATTTTGAAGGTCACATCTCCCTTTACATTTTTTTTATTGAATGTCTCTTTGCATCTTCAATAGAATTTCAGCTATAACCAAAAAACCCAAATTCAGACATAAAAAATCGGTTTTCGGTCCACTGGCCCAAAACGGTTGGTCCAATAATTTTGGACCAAATGTAACAAATGTAGATCTCAACAAGACACCCATTTCTGCCATACATTTAATCGGCTATCTATTACGGTTTCAGAGATAATCAAATAACAAGGTCTGGGGTCAAAGTTCAAAGTGACCAATGACCTTTGACCGTATTTTTAGATGTAACACATATCACCTAAGTTAAATGGAAAAGGTTCAAGGTTTCTATCTCTAACCGTTTTCGAGAAAAATGTACTTAAAGATGTGACGAAATTTTCAAGGGGCATAACTCATGAACGGTCCACCGTAGAATTTCGGTCCAAATGAAACGAAGCTTTTTCATGACCTAACTTACATTTTTGTCATTACATTTTATCAGCTATCTTTTACAGTTTCCGAGTTAATCCAATAATAAGATTTGGGGTCAAAGTTCAAAGTGACCAATGGTGGTGGTCATTTGGATAATTTGAATACTAAATGCACATCTTGGGATGGACATCTACCTTCCTGTGAAGTTTGGTAGTGATTGGACTAGTAGTCTCTGAGAATTTGACTGGACAAGATGATGGCAAGAAGAAGCGGAAAAATAACGAGTGATGATATGTTTGCATGCAAACACAAGTCACCCAAACCAGATTCCATTCCCAATTGCTGTGTTGTATATTTATCACCAATGATTGTAATAATGTGTTCTGAAATATTTGTTTCTATTCCTTGTGTAAGAACTAGTGTCATAAACTCATTATCTTTTCGTCTATCAGTGTTTGATTCACAGGTTAACACTTTATAAGTATATGTACTGAATTGCATCAGAAAGGAAGTTGCGTCATAATGGTTTCATTATTGATTCATTGATGAAACCAACATTCAAAGCTTAATATGTACATTAATTAATACTTTAACGTGAAATAAAGCTTTAGGGCTGTGACCTTGACCTTTGACCTTGACCCCATTTTGAAGGTCCAGACTTCCTGAACATTTTGTACATTGAATGTCTTTTAGTATCTTCAAAGGTATTTGAGCTATAAGCAAAAAACGCAAAATTCGGACATCAAAATCGGTTTTCGGTCCATAAAACGAAAACGGTTGGTCCGATAATTTTGGACCCTATGTAACAAATATAGATCTTAAAACGACACACATTTTTGCCATTACATTTTATCAGCTATCTATTACGGTTTATGAGTTATTACAAAAACAATGTTTAGGGTCAAAGTTCAAAGTGACCATTGACCTTTGACCTTGACATTTTTAAATGTAACACTTATCACCTAAGTTGAATGGAAAAGGTTTCAGGTTTCTATCTCTTACCGTTTTCGAGAAAAAACATGCTAAAAGGGGTGACGAAACTTTAAAGGGGCATTATTCTTGAACGGTGCATCATAGAATTTTGGTCTAAATGTAAAAAAGGTCCGTCATGACCTAATAAACATTTTTGCCATAACAATTAATCAGCTGTCATTTACAGTTTTCGAGATATTCCAATCACAAGATTTGAGGTCAAAGTTCAAAGTGACCAATGACCGTGGTCATTTTCGAAATTCAAAGACCTTCTTGCACATCTTGGGGTGGTTGTCTACATTGTCGCCATGTTCATTTAGTTTGGAATACCCATCTTTGAGATAATGTTTGGACAAACTTTGAAAAATCCATTGAGGAATAATAATAATAATAAGAAACAGAGTAAAAACAATAAGTCACCAAACTTCGTTTGGGTGACTTAATAAGAAACGGTGCAAACACAAGAAGTCGCCAAACTTTGTTTGGGCGACTTAATAATAAAGAAAAATAACAAAGAAACAGGCAAAGAACAATATGTCGTCCCGACTATGTCTGGGGCGACATAATAATAATAACGAGTGATGATATGTTTGCATGCAAACACAAGTCGCCCAAACCAGATTCCATACTCAATTGGTCTTTGAAAAAAATGATGTGTTGAATATGTACCACCAATGATGGCAAAAAGTTGTTCTGTAATATTTTTTATTCCTTATGTAAGAATTAGTTTCTTAAACTCATTATGTTTTCGTCTATCAGTGCGATTAGTGCATTGATTTAACAAGGATTGCGTCAGAAAGTTGTGTCATTATGACTACTAATCTCTGAGATAAAGTTTGGACAAAGATTGTAAAATCCATTGAGGAATAATAATAATAAAAATGTTTTGTTGTAAATTTTTCATCAATGATTAATGTGTTCTGAAATAATTTCTTTTCTTTTTATTCATCATGTAAGAAGTTGTGTCTTCAACTCATTATGTTTTCATCAAACAGTGCTAGTTTCATCATAATATAATCATTTCTATTTTAAATATTACATGATCATATATAATCATTTCTATAAGTGATGTGTTTTTTGGTTACATAAAGTTTTGTCAGTATCAATTATTTAGCTGTATGACTATCAGTAATTAAACTGTCAAATCTTAAGTTGATAAATGCCACATGGGTAACAGTGGTTGTTTTAGGTAAAAATATTTTATAATCTTAACTAGTTAATTAGAACAGATGGTTTATATTTCCCCAATTATTTAAATATATTTATATACCTGTCATCACCTACACCACTAATAAAATTCTAACTGCAGTTGACGTTAAGTTTATCAATGTCAAACTGCCAAAAGTATAACACAAATGATATTTAATGAAGTAATTTTCATTCAGATGATAATAAATAATTTTGGACCAATGTAACAAATGAAGATCTGAACAAGACACACATTTT
This sequence comes from Modiolus philippinarum, assembly GCA_002080025.1. Classification (NCBI taxonomy): domain Eukaryota; kingdom Metazoa; phylum Mollusca; class Bivalvia; order Mytilida; family Modiolidae; genus Modiolus; species Modiolus philippinarum. The sequence goes on along the minus strand of MJUU01003168.1, from coordinate 136,480 downwards.
TGTCATAACCTTTAATCAGCTATCTACTATGGTTTAAGAGTTATTACAAAAACAAGGTTTAGGGTCAAGGTTCAAAGTGACCAATGTCCTTTGACTCTGGCATTTTTAAATGTAACACATATCACCTCAGTTAAATAGAAAAGGTTTCGGGTTTCTATCACTAACCGTTTTCGAGAAAACTCAACCTAAAAGATGTGACGAAACTTTAAACGGTCATAACTCCTGAACGGTTGACCATAGAATTTCCATCGATATGTAACAAATGTCCGTCATGACCTAACTAACATTTCTGTCATTACATTTAATCAACTATCTTTTACAGTTTCCGAGTTAATCCAATAATAAGATTTGAGGTCAAAGTTCAAAGTGACCAAAGACGGTGGTCATTTTGAAAATTTCAACACCCAAGTGCACATCTTTGGGTGGTGATCTACCTTCCTGTGAAGATTGATTGTGGTTGGACAAGTGGTCTTTGAGAATTTGGTTGGACAAGATGATTTTTAGAGGCGGAAAAATAATAATAACGAGTGATGATATGATTGCATGCAAACACAAGTCACCCAAACCAGATTCCATACTCAGGTGCTCTTTGAAAGAATGTTGTGATGTAAATTTATCACCAATGATTGTAATAATGTTTTCGGAGTTTATTGTTTTTTTATTCCTCATATCAGAATTAGTGTTTAAAATTCATTATGTTTTCGTCTATCAGTGCTAGTAGTGCTTTGATTCGCAGGTTAAATTATTTTCTTTATTGTGTCAGAAAGGAAGTTGCGTCATAATGTTCTCATTATTGATTCATCACTGAAACCAATATTCCAAGCTTAATATGGGTATTTATTGATATTTTAACATGAAATAAAGTGTTGGGGTGTGACCTTGACCTATGACCTTGACCTCATTTTGAAGGTCCCGTCTTCCTGAACATTTTGTATGTTGAATGTCTTTTTGTATCTTCAACGGTATTTGAGCTGTAAGCAAAAAACCTCAAAATCGGACATCAAAATTGGTTTTTTGTCCATAGGTCGAAAACGGTTGGTCCAATAATTTTGGACCCAATGTAACAAATGTAGATCTTAACAAGACACACATTTTTGCAATTACATGTTTTCAGCTATCTATTACCGTTTAAGAGTTATACAAAAAACAAGCTCTAAGGTCAAAGTTCAAAGTGACCAATGACCTTTGACCTTGGCATTTTTAAATGTAACACATATACCCTAAGTTGAATGGAAAAGGTTTCAGGTTTCTATCTCTTACCGTTTTCGAGAAAAAACATGCTAAAAGAGGTGACGAAACTTTCAAGGGGCATAACTCTTGAACGGTGCATCATAGAATTTCGGTTCAAATGTTACAAAGGTCCGTCATGACCTAACAAACATGTTGTTATTACATTTAATCATCTATCTTTTACGGTTTCAGAGTTATTCCAATAAGAATGTTTAAGGTCAAAGTTCAAAGTGACCAATGACCGTGGTCATTTTGGAAATTTTTAGACCATCCTGCACATCTTGAGGTCGGTATCTAGATGGTTCCAAGTTTCATGAAGTTTGGTCCATCCATCTCTGAGAAAATCTTTGGACAATGTTTGAAAAATCATTGAGGAATAATAATAATAACTAGTATTAATTGTGTTTGGATGCAAACACAAGAAGTCTGCCAAACGAACTCCCATATCAGAATTCAAAGGCTTTAGATGAGATCCACAGATTTTAAACATCCTTCCTGTTAAATTTCATTCAATTATGAGCACTTGGGATTTTCCCGACTTTTTTACCGTTTCCATGGCAACGGTTGCCATTTCGAAGTCTTGGAGTCTAGAACCCAATTGTAAACATGCTAGGCAACATTCCTGTAAAATTTCAACCAATTCTGAGCACTTTGATTTTCCCGCCTTTTTTACCGTTTCCATAGCAACGGTCGCCATTTTGAAGTCTTTGAGACCGGAATCCAATTCTACACATGTAAGGCAACCTTCCTATAAAATTTCATCCAATTCTGAGCACTTTGATTTTCCCGCCTTTTTACCGTTTCCATGGCAACGGTCGCCATTTTGGAATTCCAGAAACTTTAGGATCAACTTTGGGTCCATATCTATCATGCCATGAAGTTTCATGAAGTTTGGGTCACTGGTCTCTGAGAAATCGTGCGGACAATTTGGAGGCGGAAAACGGAAGAAGAAAAATAATAATAAGAATAATAAGAAACGCAGCAAAAACAATAAGTCTCCACAAACTTCGTTTGGGAGACTGAACTACATTTGCAATTGCAAGCAATAGCTGATGTCGCCCCTGACACCCAATTCGATGCTTCCATCTTGTTCGCAGCGTCAAAATCTACCTAGAAACCAATTTTCTTTGAAATCGGACAAAGTTGAAATTTTGACGTATTTTGGGCGGCCATCTTGAAAATGACGGTCATTTTGAAAATTTTTTTCGCATAAATTCCTTTCTCTTATCTTACTGAACATTTATGTACAAAATGAACAAATTCTTTAATACAGTTCCTGAGATATTGAATCCTCCATTTCTCAACGTAAAAGGGCGGCCATCTTGGAAATGGCGGCCATTTTGAAAATTTTTGCCGGTGCATGCACATCTTCTCATGGTGGTCCAACTTTGTGCCAAGTATGATTGAATTCTGTCTAGGCATCTTTGAGAAAACAGGCGGACAAAAATCCTTGGAAGAAAGAAAGAGTAATGAAAAATAATAATAACAAAGAAACGGACAAAAACAATATGTCGTCCCGACTACGTCTGGGGCGACATACTAATAAGAAACAGAGTATACACAATAAGTCACCAAACTTCGTTTGGGTGACTTAATAAGAAACGGTGCAAACACAAGAAGTCGCCAAACTTTGTTTGGGCGACTTAATAACAAAGAAACGGAACAATAACAATATGTCTCCCCGACTACGTCTGGGGCGACATAATAATAATAATAATGGAGAATAAAAATAAGAAACAATAAAATAACAATATGTCGCCCCGATTAAGTCGGGGGCGACATAATAATAACAAAGAAACGGACGAAAAACAATATGTCGTCCCGACTACGTCTGGGGCGACATAATTAATATCCGACCAAGTCTGTTATCAGTATAACAAATAGAAGGAACTTTGGAGTTTTGAATCAAAATCTTGCACTTGAAAAGGAAAGCGCTTGCGATTATCATCCTTCTCCATGTTTATATCAGCCTGCAAAACCTTTCCGCTAAAGCCTTATCCGGTTGACGCGGATATGTCAGAGGTTGACTTGGATATATCAAGCGATTCTCCCAACCTTTTAAATGGAATAACCCTTTTTCTAAAGTTTTCACTCGAAATCAAACGTATAAAATAAACATCTTTTTCATTTGCTTTTTCAGAATATGTATTCAAAACAGAATAATGATTACATAAACGGATAAGCTAAACCACAAGAAAAATTGTAGAAGCTAGGTCGTTGAATAATCCTAGAGAGCTATGGCATCATAAAAGCTCCAAGTAACGATAGAATATCGTAACAACCAAAGGTTGAAGCAACATTCAAAATCAACATTATTTCGAGTAGTTCGGTCAAAAAATTCACTCAGTGTCAATACATTTGTTCATAAACAAAACATGTTTTTGAAGCTACAAAAACTGAAAAAGCGAGAATGACATGCATGTCGAATTTCCCGAGCAACTTTGAGAGAATTGGGAATCTCAGTTCAATAATTACAAATCTAAAGTACAAAATAAAGCCTGATAAACAAGTTATCGGGCTTTTGACAGCTGGTGTAGTTTGAAATATCATCCCACTTGCCAGAATATGAAGCTTGGGGCGAGTGAGCGTATTCTAGGTCACGAGTTGATATTTTACGATACATAGCTGTCAAGAGCGCGATAACTTATACGTATTAAGTGATAACTATAGTTCTAATCTTTAATCGTAAATGAGAAGAAGTAATTTGCACGGATATGTAATTCTTGTAAGTTTGCTGACTGACGAGTGCCATGCTTCTGCTGTCTACCAAAGGTGTTTTGGGTAATAAATCAACTAAGTACTGAGTGTTATTTATTGCAATATAACCATAACGATATATCATACTTTAAGTAGTTTATTTTTCTGTTCCAACAACAAGTTATTGGAATTTCATATTTTTATACTTCACGGATTATTCAATGTAAAGAGTCAAAAATTGAGTTTATGGTTCAATGACAGCCATCCCTTAAATACATGCAACTTTTAAAATAAAAATATGTTGAATTCAATCATGTGCATTTATTTGCAGATTCATATAAGTTATGACAAACAAAAGGTTAACTCTATGATGTTCGTTTTGCTAACTCACTACAAACCTTTTTAAAAATGACCAGTTAAACAAAGGAATGTTCAATAAGATAAGATAATAGTATAAAATTAACGGTATGAATTTTAAATTTTCATTTTTTAGAAGATAGCTAGTGAAAACAAGGGAAACAAAAGCAGAAATGTCAAACTTCACGAGACATGTAGCAAATAAATGTAAATTATACTTACTCGTAACACTCCCACGTAAAATTCAAATGTGCATTCCCCCCGTAACCAATGGCTACGTCGTATGATGATTTCAGTGCATCAATTGTAGAATATCCACTGGACAGTTTACATGTTCTCTGATATCCTCCTTCTACAAACGCTACGGGTGCAGGCTGAACAAATAATAGATATGTTCTCTCTGGAATCCATGTTGTCATCAAGGAAACGTTTAAATTACATTCGTATAATCCAGCAGGAACCTTGCCCTTTGAGAATCGGTATGACCCTCTTGTTTCCTGACTCGGATCAATGTCATCTTTGAAGACTTCTTCTTTGTCATTTTGTGAATAATAACGGTATATCTTCCAATAGAATTTAACGCTTTCGTTCGAACAATGGACTCCCATTCGATTTGTTAAATCGAAATTTTCTGTTGTATATACTCTCATAGGGTTCGTTGGTCTTGCATACTGTCTATCAAATATGCCTTCTATAGTAAAACATTTGTTTGTTACTTCAACTACAGCTTTGTGTTCATATTTGTCATAGTAATTAGAACAGTTAACTGTGACGTCATGTTCCCCAAGCGTTAAATATGTAAAAGTAAAAATCAATGGTTCGTCTTCAGTGATGTTTTGCTTTAACGTCACAACTGTGTAATTTATAAAATCTTGCATGTCATATGTGCATGACGTAATTGGAAGTGGAATTGTTGCATCACTACGTATAGACGCAGTAACATTTATTATTCCTGGATCAGGCATTCTAAGTGTGCTCGGAAAATCTATTACCAGAACACTCATGTTATAATCCGCCACCATAGGTTCCGGAAAGTACAAAAATTCCGTAAAATTTTCATGTATTGCTATAATTCTAGGTTTGAACTTGCCATAATTTTGATATATTTTATCAAATTTTACAAATGTATTGTCTTGTAACTGCGTCTTTGTTTGCATGGAATGTATATTTGGCAATTCTGGATAAAGTTCATATTGTCCATTCAATCCTAGTCCAGTCATTTGAAAAATAATATTCGTGATACCGATTCCCGCAAGATAAGAGCTAACATTAAAGTCTACGGCACCAAGTTTAATCGTCATTGTTTTGTTAGTCTGTGCAGTACTGTTTTTGATAACCACGTGTATTTCGTATATTTTCCTCAATTCATATGTATGCAAAACATTATCGTCCTCAATGACCTGTAAGTCAGTACCATCACCATAATTCCAGGTAAAATTAACAGTTGGAGGAAATTTTACGCACTCGAATAAACGAATATTGAACGGGACTTCCACTGGTATATCTGTTGCGTTCGGAGTCATGTTCATGGGGACCACGTGTTCATATACGAACGTAAAATTATCCAGCTCTACTGACTTAACGTCTACTTCTGTCGTGAGTTCCACGCCACTCACGATGTTTGAGCAAATAATTTGTATACTCTTCATACCGTCTGTTTTATATCTATGCGTCCGATGTACAGATCGTGTATATGTTATTGTGACAGAATCATTACTTTTTACAATGCCTTTTTCATAACTGAATTGGCATGTAACATTGGTTGGATCAGGATTGTTTGCTGTCATATTTATCTTAAATGGAACCTTACCATCCGGTATAGGATATTGTATTGGAGGTCTTGGAGATAAGAAAAAATCAACTATCGGATACTGAATTATTATGAAATAGCTATGCTCAACAACAAAGAATGGATTCCACATCCTAGCATTGACTTCATACACATCTGGTGAAGAATAACTATGTACGAATGTTGTTTCAGCGTAGTCATTCAGTAAAATAGCTGGAGTACTTATATTAGATGCACCATCGCCATATTCAATTAGGTATTCGAATCCACTTTTTGGAGCATTAAGGAAATAAAATAAGATGTCTTCGTTGACCTTTGCACTCGTATTTGAATGGAGACGCAGATGTGTTATGTTATCCCAAACAAAAATATCCAGTAATAAGGGTAGAGAACTCAAATTAGATTTCATGTGACCAACAATAGAGAAATTACCCTGTCTGTTATATTGATGATTGATAGGATAGCCAGCCTGTGATAAAGAAGTTTGAATCTTAGCATCATCGAACGATATCTGACCTGAATTTTTGTTGTCTCCATAGTCTAGGTACAAAGTAAGGTCGTGCATTGGCAGTCGATTATTACTGTCTAAGGATACTGCTACCTGGGCGGAAGAGTAAGAGTCAATGAGATTATCATTGGTTGTAATATTAAAACCCTTAACTGGTTTTACCGCAGTTACCATTTGAAATGGCGATTCGGCATTCGAAATTGAATTTCTAGCAACGGAAGTGACGTTGTAGAAAATAGCATGCGAGTAGGAGTATTCAGTCTCCGTTTGACGAACTGTCCCATTACAGGCAAGAAGTATAGATTCAGCTTCATTTACGACAATTTCGACCTCCATATTACTTCCCTTTGTGAAAGTTACAAAGAATTTTGTAGGATCGTCTGTTAATATCAGATCTGTTTCTTCCTCAACCTATGAAAAAAAAACTCAAAATAAAGTTTGTGTTTAAGATATTTATTCAACAGAAAGTCTTTTTCAAGAATTATCCTAGATATTAAAGAAATACAGAGCAATTTGGTGCTGTGGTAGTGGGTCTCCTAAAGTAAAATAACTTTTAATAAATACAAATGAAACAATGCATTTAATTTTGTAAAATATATTGAGATTTGAACTATAAACAGTCATTTAGAAATAAATATCAAAATACCGGAAGTACTGAAAATTTTGTGTCTGCATATGCACATTTCGACAACTTACGTCTCTCCAGTACAGATCAAATCAAATCAAAACATTTGGGAATCTTAAAATGAAATATGTGTAAAAACTGATAGAGAACAAATTACCAATAGGATCTAAACAGAAAATCCAATTCAGCTAAGGACAGTGTTATGCGTGAGGGAGATACTCCTTAGTTTGAACAAAAGGAAATCGGTTTTCGGGCAAGCAATGAAGTACTGGCTACTGGGTTGGTGAATATCCTCGAAAATCAGGAATTCGAAATTTTAAAAGATTAACTGCAATTTTTGTTTAAGATTCCTTCTGTTTATGAGGCAAACACACTATCACTTCGTAATAAACTGACTCGTACTTAATCAAAAAAAATAGTATTTAAAGGTATATGTGGCATTATTATAATAAATAAAACCAAATTGTAGATGTTATGTAATAATTCAAGAAGTCTGACTGTGTTTGTTTAAAGAAACAAAAATTAACTTAAACATAGTCGGTTACTTTTCACTTACCAGAAAGCCCTCAATTGGTTCCTCATATAACAGGGCCAGTGTTATGGGGCTCACTTCACCAGCAGCACTTCTTAGTTCCAATGTCAATTTGTACTGTCCAAAATTAACATTAGGTATATCACTTTCAGTCAGTGTCACATAACCTTTCTTGTTGGTTTCGTCAACAACTCCGTCAATAGTTATATCATTCTGAGCATGGACAATTATCGCAGCTGACAACATGGTCCCTTGTGTGTATTCAAATTCAGCTGTTGTGGAGTTATTGACCATGAGGTTTCTTATATAACCATTAGTAACGTTAAAGCCTAGAATGCCAGGAATCATATCTATTCTTGTTTCGACAATTCTAAAACTAATTTTGTTGGAGCAATTTACAGAAATATTTTTTACGCCAACAGTGAAGACATGATTCTTTGTATATGAATTACTGCCTGCCAGTTCTATGTCAATATCACCTGAACAAGCGCTTCCGGATTCAAAGCAAAATTTACATGACATATTTGTTGGTGGCAAACTTGTGCTATCTTTCAAGCGTAAAGTGAAATCGACTCCCGCATTAATGGCTGGAAAAGGAGTAAGTGGGTTTGTTTCATTGGGAAATAATTCTAAATCGGGAACAGGATTTTGTACTCTAATCTCGTATTTACAATTTTCATGATGAACCGAGTTCCAACCATCAAGTTCAATTTGGTATACGCCAGCTGTGTCGTAACTCGTATCCCAAGCGGTTGTGTTTATGGGTTGATCATCATCTACAATATTAGGCGGACTGTGGATTGTTCGATTATCACCGTACGTTATGTAGTAATGGAATGGTGTGTTTGAAACATAATCCCCATCAAATAAGCCTGTTTTTCCCACTTCTATATACGATAATACTGATGGTAAAGTTATTGGATTCCACACAAGGGCTACAATACTGATTGACTGTTGGCTTAGTGCTGTATACACGGTTGTAGCGACACTATAGTTACCTTGCTTTGTGTACTTATGTTTGAACTTTACACCAGTTCCAAGGAGACTACTTATATCGTTGTTCAGTAATGTAGTATTCTCCTCCTCACCATCCCCATAGGAGAAATTAGAATAGATGTATCCCATCGGAAGTCTGTTTGTATTGTCTAGGGATAGGCTCAATGTAATTTCTTCATTCACAGCAACATACGATGGAGATTTAATCAGAGAAAATCCTACAACAGGATTAAAGACAACGACAGTCAGCTGGTCAGTGAGGCTTTGACCTAGACTATTAATAGATAACAAGGTGACTGTGTAGTTTTCGGCAGATGGAAAGGCCATTGATCCTTTCATGGTATCAATACTTCCGGCACATTTTCCATACGTTACAATGGAATCGGTATTTGATATCCACTCCACAGCTGTGCCACTACCACTGAGTAAACTCGCACTCAGTGATGTATTGGTGTTTATAAGGGTTTCTACAACAGGACTGTCAACCTGAAACAGCCAAAAAATGTTTAAATCATACCTTGTAATCCAAGTCTCGTTTAAAACATGTACTAAAATTTACTGAAATTTCGATGTTTTATTGCTTTAAATAGTGCACTAAACAAACAAACAAACAAACAAACAAAAACGAAGATGAAAAAGTTGTAAAGTGTCTGTGAAGTGCCTAAAATTACAAAGTAAACTAAATATTTGTATATGATTTGATAATAATTACCTGACGTCTTACCTCATTCGCATGTTATAATATATAAAAAACGAAGAAAGGAAAAACAATACAGAGAGGAAAAACTCACTTTTCCCCGTGAAAGGAATTTGTTAGGTGCAGCTACCTTAACTGAAAACGCCCCTTAATTCTTATCGAATCGGTTCACCTTTTCATATAACATGTAATTTAAGATGTTTCATGACACACAAATAAAAACAACAAATTGAATACATCTTAATCAGGCTTGGGGTAATCGTAATCGTTAATCGTAATCAGCTGTAATTGATTACAAATTCTTCAGTAATCATGTGTAATCTGTAATCAAGCTCTTTTTAGATTACTTGTAATTGTAATGTAATCAATTACAGCCGAAAAATATGAGTAATCATGATTACATTTTGATTACTTTATGATTACTCTGTGATTGTTACATATATCAAATATACAAGATATGTATT
>MJUU01003168.1:110936-125824 GCA_002080025.1 Modiolus philippinarum | reverse complement strand
CAACCATGAAAAGAAAATATCATTTCATCAAAATTAACATATTATGACCACTGCGATATTATTGTAAAAACTGATACCTCTCCTTTATTTCCAACACATGTATCTAGCATTAGTTGAAAATTACACTTAAAATATAAAATGCTTAGAATGAAGCATTTGTAATAGAACAATTTTGATCAACTTATCAAAAGATGAACAAAAAATTCAGTTAGGCTTTTGCAGCAAATTTGATTAAATGACCTTTGTATGGAAAGCGTAAATGTAAGTTTAAGCAATGATTTCTGTTTCAACAGGCAAATGTATTCATAAGTAATCACTTGTAATCATGATTACAACAGAGGAAAGTAATGTATTGTAATCAATTACAAATAAAAAATGCTGTAATTGTAATGTAATTCATTACATTTTAAAAGCAAAGTAATTGTAATGTATTCAANGAGATAGATGATCAAATGTATTTGAGAAAATGTGTGTCTCATTGAGGTCTACATTTGATTCTGAGGTCCAAAATAATTGGACCATTCATTTTGGACCTATAGCCCAAAAACGATTTTTCGAGGTCCGATTTTTGAGTTTTCTGCTTTTATCTCAAAAACTATTTAAGATACAAAGAAACTTTTAGAAGATAAAATGTTCAGCTAAATATGGACGACAAAATGGGGTCAAGGTCAAAGGTCATGGTGCTTAGCAACAACGTTATTTACCATAAATGTCCTTAGCAACCATAGGCAAAAAGTTTTGTTATGTTGTAAAGAGGAAATAAATGACATTGCCAACCGGAAGTGAGATANATGATTGGTTTAAAGTGTTGATTAAATTGATTAAACCATATTATATCGCCAAACTGGTGATTAAATAGGTTTTCAAAAATAACAAAAGAAATTTTCATTAAGATAGGAAAGAACTTTTTAGAATATTTAAAAATATTTTCTCGATTTTCAGTGAATGGTGGTAAAAGAAATGATAACACAGTTGGTCTGTTTTACTCAATATTGCTTGAAAGGGAAAGGTCATCAATATATTTAAGGTCTTTCACCACATGTGAATTCTTCTGATTATTATTATTATTATTCTGTTTTTTTTTCTGCCGCACTTCGCGAAAAAGTGTCGCGACATATCAATACGATACTTGGTGGTATTAATCGGCTTAGTGGCTTGTCAAAGCCAGTCACCCTGTGAAACCGATCTATTTTTAGTAATGGAGTTATCTCCCCGAAAACCTTGTTATCATGTTTGCACAAACACCGTAACCGATATCAAAATTCTGATGGTGGCAAAATGTCGCAATCATCCTAAGGATGATTTGTCATGGAAAAAATTTTATTTGGGGTCGCCACTCTGGTTACGCGTTTTTGACCCCTAAATATGCAAATTTCTCAAAAGTATCGGATTTCGATAAAATTTGGTTTCCAGGTAGCTTTCATGGTCCTGATTACAAATCTTTGGTCAAATTTTTTTTCCGTCCTCCATTTTGAAAATGGCCGCCATTCTAAATTTTGTTATCACATTATCTCCGAAACGATAAAAATTAATGAAAACATTGTGTTGCAAAAATAGTCCTCTCTATAAGATCTTCATTTATGGTTGGTCAAAAAAAATTTTCGGCCGCCATTTTGAAAATGGCCGCCATTCGAAATTTTGTTATCGCGATATCTCGGAAACGATAAAAAATTAATGAAAACATTGTGTTGCAAAAATACTCCTCTCTATAAGATCTTCATTTATGGTTGGTCAAAACAAAATTTTCGTCCGCCATTTGAAATTTTGTTATCGCGATATCTCGGAAACGATAAAAAATTTATGAAAACATTGTGTTGCAAAAATACTCCTCTCGTTAAGATCTTCATTTATGGTTGGTCAAAAAAAAAATTTTTCGTCCGCCATTTTGAAAATGGCCGCCGTTTGAAATTTTGTTATCGCGATATCTCGGAAACGATTAAAAATTTATGAAAACATTGTGTTGCTAAAATACTCCTCTCGTTAAGATATTCATTTATGGTTGGTCAAAAAAATTTTTTCGTCCGCCATTTGAAATTTTGTTATCGCGATATCTCGGAAACGATAAAAAATTTATGAAAACATTGTGTTGCAAAAATACTCCAGTCATAAAGATCTTGACTTATGGTTGGTCCAAAAAAATTTTCGTCCGCCATTTTGAAAATGGCCGCCAATCGAAATTTTGTTATCGCAATATCTCAGGAACGATAAAAATTTATGAAAACGTTGTGCTGCAAAAATACTCCTCTTTTTAAGATCTTCATTTATTGTTGGTCAAAAAAACTTGCTGACATAACTTTTTTTTACCAATATAGAGAACAAAAACAAACTCTAACATGTAATCGTGGTGAAAACTGATGAAAGACCTTGCAATTGTTCTCCGAACAATTGTCCTTTTAATTCTATTTATATTTGAAATGACATTAAAAAGTTCTTCAACCATTGATACATGTTTTATTTCACTTTGGTTTCTTGTTTTAAATAAATAAACTTTCTGAAAATGTTTCTATTTTCGCCTATGGAAAAAGTATTAGTACTGTGCTACGTATAGCCTGTATCTTGAAACTAACTAGAGGTTGATGCGATGTAAGTATTCCGTGGATCTTAAATTTTTATGAGAAATTACATCATATATGTAACAGAAGCTCAATAGAGTACACTTTATTAGTTTTTGCATTGGAATCTCTATTAGCGGCGTCTAAAATCGACGATAATAATGGCGATAAAAAAATCAAACAGTGTCCCGGACTCAGTGTACTCTTTGTTTCTTGTTTGACTTATTTCGTTTGATTTTTTTCCCAGTTATTGTAAAGGAATGCCTATTCTCCGTTTTTTGCAGACACATTGACGCATCAGGTAGAAAATTGCTTTTTTAGTTTATTGTAGAAGGGTTGTATAAAAGTACATACAAATCAAGTTGAATGCTTTGGCCTTGTGTTAGACTATGATATTTTTTGCTCAAAGTCAGTGAAGTAAAAGGAATTCGAGAGTGGTTAAAGAGTGAATTCTGGGAACCAAATAAACAGAGGGGTGTGACTTATCATGGTTCCCCTCCCCCCGATAGCGAATGATACTAACATACTAGTTGTAAAGATTTGATTGATTGATTGATTGATGTTTTACGCCAACCTCGCCAACCTCGGCAATATGTCAGCTATATTGTGGCGATAACTGTTAAGTATATTGAACAATTATAAACGATTTGAATAAATTGACAAATACTAATGTGACAAATAATCGCTGCAAATTCGTGGGATATTACATACTTCTCCCAATATAAGCATTTTCTCTAAATGCCACTATAAGCCGTCCATATACACGAAGATTTCATACAATTTGTCATAGATAAATGCACTTAAACTTATATTTATTCGTATTTTATTCACGATTCTCTTCTACGTAACTAGATCCTGCAGATTACACGGATGAAATTTTCCTTCAATAATTCATAATAATTTCACAATTTGTAGATAAAAATCAAAAACTTAGTAATAATTTTAAACTGAAAATAAATATTTAATTCTTATCTTTTATCACAACGATATTTAATTATTTCACTCAGAAAAACATCGACTCTTAGTATTTTCCAGAAAAATTTGATGAAATTTTAATCAGGCTTAAATTAACTGAAATTATAGATAATGATTCATTAAATCATATTCAAAATCTAACCTGACTTCATTTACAAATTGTGGAAAAAAACGAAGAGCCATTAATAAGGGATGTGAATCCTATACATCAAAAGGGTGTTTTTTTTCTTAAAATTGACTCCCCATAAATTAAAATCCTACAAAGCAAAACAAATGTGTAATATTTATCTATTCGAGGAACAATTTGCAATTATAAATCTTTCAGGAGAAATCGATGATGAGTTAGAATCGAATTCTTCTCTTCGTAGAATAACAATATTCCTTCATGCATATCCTCACTTCAAATTTACAAATTTATTGTTCAAAATAGGCTTTTATTTTCTTAATCCGGAACAAAACTACGGAGCCTTGTAATTGCAATGGGGAAAATGGCATCGTGCACGAGAAATATTAAATCGTGCACACGAAATATCAAGTTAAAACTTTATTTCGTGCCCAAGAAATCTAACTCGTAGCAAAAAATACTAAATCGTGTGCACGAAATAATATATTGTGCAACCGAAATACATGTAATACATCGTGCCGGAACTATTTAATCTTTCTTGCGCACGATTTAGTATTTCGTGTACACAGCTTAGTATTTCGTTCGTATGATTTAACAGAGGGAGACTTCAAACTAAGCTGTACGACAAACGCAATGACTTCACCTTTCCAACAGTAAACTTCCCTTTTCTTTGTAGCAACATCCCAAAAGCGCCGGCATATGGAGTTTACATCTCCCAGCTCATTCGCTATTCAAGAGCCTGTGTTCGATACAGTGACCTCCTTGATAGAGCCCGGTTGCTCACAAATAGGCTACGTTACCCAAAACTTGAAGTCATCCCTCAAGAAGTTTTACGGTCGACATCATCATCTTATGGACCGCTATGGGATATCTGTTTCCCACATGACAACAGATCTTTCCCTTTAAAGCTTAATTGTTGTTTCCTCTACCGAATTTGACTTTACTACCGGATTTGACATGTTCAACACGGCGGGTGTCTTATAAGAAGCAGGAGATGCTGACTCTACCGGTGCACCTGATCTCACCCATGGTTTTATATTGGGTCCGTGTTGTTCATCTTTGTGTGTGAGTGTCTTCATTTTTCTTTTCTGTGCTGTACCCATGTTGTGTCTTTGTTTTTTTTCTGCCTTTTTTGTTTCTGGTGTTGCCATTGTCCTTGGATTGTTCGCTTTTAGACTGACGGTTCGGTTCTCACTTACTTAACCATTGCGCTTACATGGCTTCGTACAAAACTAACATTTTTGTTTTTTTTTTTTCGCCGTAGACACTATAAAGCTCATATGATATAATCTTCCTTTTTTTCTCTAAAATATCCTCCGACAGAAAAATTATATATTACTTTTCTAACACCTTCCCTACCCTAGGGTAAGAATCTGCTCTTCTCCTGTGAAAAGGACAGGAGCAGATCGTTACCTTTGGCTAGCGAAGATGCGTTTCTAGTGGCAACGAAAATTAAATAAAAGTGGATAAAAAGAATTAATACTGGAATCAATGGGTGAACAATGTAATTGTTTTTTTATCTTCTATACTCGAACGTATGCATTGATTCCATACTCTGGTATTGCATGTAAGTCTAGGAGCAATTATTTTCAGTCTTGTATACGTATACTACCGTTAAATATAAGAATTATCTAAATAGAACTCAAAAACCGGGAGAATACAAGCCTGAGCTTACTGTTTGTGCTGAGTACGATTTGAAGAAAAAAAAGACTGAAAAAAAACATTGAGTAAATTCTTAGAAGACTAGAACGCGTGTAAAAGCTCATGCTTGTGAAAGATACTCTTTGTATGACTAAATCTAAAACCTATATTACAGTAGTTTGTTTAAATTTAGATTAACAAACACTACCTTTTGCGTATATACTCATAATATTTTATTGCTGAAAACGCACTTTTATCATTAAACGAAAGAATTGTTATAGGCATGTGTATTTGGTCTCAATGGAAGTATCAGAATAAGGGAAGGGCACTTTAATGAAATTAAATATTGCATCCTGTTGAGATCAAAATATTAGTTTGTTTATGAATGATTACCACTAGAATTTTTCTTCATCTTTGAAATTTTAATGAATATTGAAGTTTAAAAACTCGATTTAGTGAATTACTATCTAATAACATTGATTCATTGCCATCAATTTCATGTAGTATATCTTTAAATGATCGAATTCCAGTTCAATTGTTTCTCTCATTCCTTAGAGTCGGAATAATTGTCGTATATTCTGTGAATTTTTCCCTTTGATTACTATAAAAAAAATTTTGGTAACCTTTAAAAGTCACTAATAGTCATGTTGCGAATAAACTTTCAATGAGAACTACTTTTAACTCTTAAGACTAAATAAATATTATAAAAGATAGATTTTGTTTTTGTAATTCTGGAATGAAACTAACACTCCAGTATTTCTACCGTAGTGAGTGCATTCCTCTCATACTATTGAATAAAGTTTTGACATGGAAAACCTTACCCCTTCTCCCCTCATATACATGCAAGCCTTTTCTTTTAAGGTTACAAGTACTTTAAATTGGATACCAGCAAAGATAAGGCATCATTTTTACCATGAGTGCTGATATTCAATTTACTCTTTCTCTCTGAGAGTATCTGATATTTGTTTTGCGGTTGCTTAAAAAATCTATATTTCTTTGCAAGTAATTTACCATGAACTTTTAAAAAGATGAAACACATTCCAGTGATAACCAATTAAAAAACGTATTAAGCAGAATAATGAATGAGTTTCGAAAGATGTTTTTTTTAACTTTCTCTTATGTGTACCTGAAATTGATATTTTATCAATACTTATTGAATGTAATACTCCTTCAATGAATAATAAGCAAATTCATAAACGCAAAATTCGTTCCCATGGCAGTGAATTTCCCAAGGCAGTGTTTCTGTCGAAGGATGTAGAAATTGACCTACAAGTCTACAACTTGCACCTCCTCCTCAAACAGGCCCCAAAATAGCTGAATACAAAAAGGGACAGGCTATTCCAGATTGCAGGATATTAACCCTCTTATTTAAACATCAGCTATAGTTGTACATTAATAATGCAAGTAACTCTCTTCAAACAACAGAACCGGTTGCGCTTCGAGGTAAAATTTCAAGTCCCGTAAGGTCCGTAAGTCCGTTGAGATCAAAGTTTTCCAGCAAAAGGGTTATATCGTTTCCAAATTTTAAAATTTTAATGTAGGTTTTTTAACAATGCTCATATCCAGCAACAAATATTACGGTACCTCTATCTCGAAAGATAATTAAATATTTTGATCTGGCGAAAAAAATTTCATCATCCCTCAAAGCAAACTGAGTACTGGAATGATGCATGCGAGTTTTATCAACAAAGTGACAATGAAATACATTGGGTTGATTAATGTGTTATTTGGTTGATGTTTAGTGTGCAGAGGGCTATATTTCAGCTTCATTCAGAACAAGTCAACACAAAACATAGTTCAGAAATAATATGACCATTTAGAAAATTTAAATCCCGCTTTAAACAGAAAACCCTATAGGACTAAAATTTTACTAAATAGCGCAACCGGTTCTTTGTCGTTTGAAGAGAGTTTCTAGTATTTCTAACTTACAAGCAACATACGATTAATTAAAAATTGCTGATATGATGCAAACTGGAGATGGTCTGTCCCTAGAGATGTTAAGAAGGAGGTGTTAGCCGCAAAACGCATACGGTATATCAATTTCTGTATCCTTGAGATGAACACTTACATGTTTAAACGCGGAGATAAAACAAGTTGCACATGAAAAGGGACTCATAACAAAATTAGCGAGCAGAGACAAAAAGACAAATCAGGTGAAAACCACCGGACAAAGTGTCCACCGTAATGGTCCTGACTTGGTACCAGCATTTCAAAAGCAAAGATTGGTTCAATCCGTTTTATGCCCGCCAAACCTCCCATTCCATTGCGGTAGTTTCCAGTATCTACTCAACAGTAACTGCTATTGAAAGATAATAGCCAGTAAAATGAAATGATAATTCCCGAATATATATATATAAAGAATATTGAATCAGAGTTCGGAACAAATCTTAATTTTTCCACTAAGGACTAATATCTATTCAGGAACTTTTTTGAAGATAATTGAGACGGAATGTTTTGAAGCCTTGCTTAATAAGGCAGTCACGAATTCAAACAAAATTGAAACACTTATGCTCTACATGTATCAGCAGAACTTGAACCAAAAATTAGCACATTTCTATCAGCACAACTATGATCCAAATTGTTGGACATTAATTTTCAGCAGTGCTAGAACAAAAATAAAGATTATAGTTTATCAGAAGCACTAGGGACATCAATTTTTGGACCAACTAGGGCCAAAATGTTTTACATCAGTTATCAGCAGAACTTGGACCAAAATGTAGGACATCCGTTATCAGCAGAACTATGGTCTAAAGTAATATAGGTTATTCCTTATCAGCAAAACTATGGCCTAATATGTAAGTCATCCATTACCAGCAGGACTAGAACCAAAATGTAGGACATCCGTTAGCAGCAAAAATAGGGCCTAAGTGTATCATCCGTTATCAGCAGAAATAGGACCTGAATTGTAATGCAACATTTATATAACGAAAGTTTTGATTGGTCAGAACTGACCGTCAATTCCACCATCTACACACCTGGGACATTGTAGGTTCCCGGTTTAGTCTGGTTCCTTGTATGGTTACCAATACACAAGTTAAAAATAGAACATGAAATCGATTAATGGTGTTTATTTGCATTACAATCGCAATAACAGTACATTATTTGAATACCCGAGGGCGTCAATCTTGATTTGACGGTCAAAATATCCGTTTACAGGCTCCGCTACGCGTCGCCTGTAAACTGTATTTTGACCGTCAAATCTACGATTGACGCCCTCGGGTATTCAAATAATGTACAGTTATTGCTTAAATGTAGTACATCAGTTATCAGCAGAAATAGGACCTAGAATGTAGGACATTCGTTATTAAATGAACTAGGATAAAAATGATGGACATCAGTTTTTAGCAGAACTAGCACAAAACGTGGTATATCCGTAATCAGGCACACAAGACTTCGGACTTGAAATTACTATGAGCTCATTGTTGAAGGCCCCATGGTGACTTCAAGATGAAGAACAACAATAAAAGCGTTGTTGCATTGCTTAGTTTTTAGACTTTGTCTCATTTGCATTTACTCCATATACCTTCATGGTTAATTTCTCAGTAAAACCACATATCGAGGGGTTACTGGAAGAAGGTGCTATCGATATATATATATTTGTTAAAGAGATAGCCCCTTTTACCTGTAACCCCTCGATATATCAAATTAAATGGTATGTGTTATTTATTTTCCAAAGCTGATGCCTCATCAACAGCACTAGTACAGAAGGCAGTTTTTCATCAGATTTTTATTTTTGCTTCGGTTTTTGTTTGCTGGTGTATTATCTAGGTTAATGTAAGCCTCTTGTGATTTTTTTTTGTCAACTATTTGTCCGCTTAATTAGCTATTCTAGTCAGTAGTATATCACTATAGATAAACGATCAATTACGGATGATTATATGAAGAGAATATAGGTCCAGTTTATTATATGATAATATTTCAAACAATAATATTCGAAACGAGTGTTATTGCTGACAACCACTTTTATAAAAACCGAAATAAAAACGTGGTAAATAATAAAAAGGAATTTCACTTTGTCATTTCCATTGATAATTTTGTTTGTTTTGTTGCTTTAAATATTTGTACATTTTGAATCGATTTAGCTTTTAAAGGTAGTCTTTTGAAAGCATCATTATTTACTCAATTTGTAACCACTTTGTGAATATTGGAAAAAGATTCAGTACAAGCAGTACAAATAATTCTAATTAGTAGTAATGAAAATTATTTCATGTCCATTTGATCTTATCATTCTGTAAATGAATGTGAAAATGAGGAATATCTATACTTACCAACTTAAGAAACGCATCATTTCAAATTGCGAGAACAAGCAAGTCGATTTTTGTCGAAAAAATTCACTTTAAATTACATGTTACAGTTATGATTTCAAGCGAAAACAAATTCAAAGAATACTCTTTTGAAAATTGTGACTTTTTACCACTTCTTACTGGTAGGGGCACTGAAGTTTCATTGCGTTTGATTATTTTTGCATATTTCGGTGAATAGGTGATTTTTGGAGAAAATGGAGCAGAGAATTTAAAAATGTTTTATTTTTTTTCAGATGTTTGTCTACGTGAATATAACAAAAACAATGTGCAAATATAACAACATGTTCCAAGAAGTATTTTGAAAGATATCTGCTTTTGAATTTGTGTAATTACATAGAAATACACGTAGACGGTGTGTTTCTTTTGTTGATCAGTATATATAATCAAAATAATACCAGTATCATTGTTTCGAAACAAATGTCAAAATAAATAACCGAAGAAGAAAGGGGTCATAGTGAATAGAATCTAAAAAATATATGTCATATCTGAAAAAGGGCAATGGATAGGATCTACAAAATAGATGAAATATTTGGGCCCAATAAAACTAGTTTAACCCCGCCTCAGCAGGTTTGCGCCTGTCTTAAGTCAGGAAATTTATTTAGCCTGTGTGTGTCTTGTCTGTTTTTTAGTTACTGTAGTTTACTTTATGTCTATGGGAGTTTAGGATGGTGTTTATTTCGCTGAACTTGATTACTTTTTATTTAGGGGCCGACTCCGACCTGCCGTTGGGTGTGGGGTTTCCTCGCCGTTCATTGAAGATCTTATGGTGACTTGGAGTTGTTATTACTCCCCTTTGAGTCGTTGATCTCTTTGACACATTCCCCGTTTCCCTTCTTTTTATCTCGAAGCCATGAAATGGCTGGATAGATGTTAAAATGACAAGAACAAATCACGTGAGGCTTTCAAGCCTACTAGAGGTAACCGGATAACTGACGAATCATACGAACGTAACAACTTATCATGGGAAACACACATATCATACGATGAGGGATCTATCAATTCAGATATTTTGTTAGAATGAATAATTTGTATGTTGGGCTTACTCAGTCAATCACATCATCCTGTTATATTTGTATGTGCTTGATAATCAAGAGCTTGACATTTTTTTCTTAATATCTAGATATATTTCTCCATGATTTTTTTCATACTTACATGTAGAGATCAATCGAGTATTGTAAGGTGCACTCGATTCGCCTGTTATTTTTCAAAGGTGTTGAATATTTCTCAGAGGTTACAAAAGGGTATTACATAAATATTTCAAGAGAGGGTCTGCTTTAACTGAGCATGATTCGGCAATTCATTTTAAAGTTTGACGAATATATCCTTTCTTAGAACGTCATTTATCAGTTCTACGTACATTAAACATCTCTTGAATCTAAACCTTTATTTCGATGCACGTAAATTTAGCATATCTTCATAAAGAAAATGTCGGTGGAGAAGTTTGCAATTGATAGCAATTGTAGTTCATGGCAGCTTTCATAGTTTTCACAAGAAATGATTATTCCCTTGGTAACAATCACGTATTCTGTTAGAACTCTAATAATATAGTTTCAATGGAAACCTTTAAAATTCCCTTTGGATGGAAGAAAAACTTCATATATGGAAAAGTACGATTATTCCTTTGAGACTTACTGACATTGTGACACCCACTTGCCCACATTGAGGAAGTTGAATATCGAAGACTTACTCTTTGTTTGACCAATGAGAACAGTGTATGCAATATGTTCGATATAATTCTGCTCGAAGAATTATAGAAATGACGCAGTATTGATTGAACAATATACAGTGACGTGCCAAAAGTATTGCAACAAGTGAAAATTTACCTGTGCTTTTCTTGTTAAAACGGCCTCGGTTAAAAAAATTCTATAGAATTCATTTCTGGACCGATTTTCTTAAAATTTGCATTGATAAAAAGGGCTTGACATGTAGTTTCTTACAGTAATTTTGGAATATTTTTATTGACTGTAGTTTACAAACTGTCATGATTTAAACACAAACAGAAAATTCTGGGGTCAAAATTTACTATATATCTTTGTTAAAATGGAACGTTAAAATTTTAATTTCTAATTAAATCGTATTATAAAGTAACTACTATTCCTAAAATTATTTCTAAACTATTGTAAGAAACTACATTTGAAGCTCTTTTTATCAATACAAATTTTATGAAAATCATCGGTCCAGATATGAATTCTATATAATTTTTTTTAAATACAGTCCGTTTTTACAAGAAAAGCACAGGAAAATTTCACTTGTTGCAATACTTTTGGCACGTCACTGTATAAAAAATGTTGCGTGCTCCTCTTTTTTCCGTAAGTAGAATCCAATGAATACCTTTAGTGTATTTTGTCAATTTATTTTAAGTCATGTTATTTCATTTATGCAATCTGAGACTGTTTTATCACAACCATTATAACGTTTCACCTTTTGCAATGTCCTTCTAAATGTATGAGTTGAAATCATTCACCCGACTTGCATGCGAAAGATGATATCCAATATTGAATTTAAGACTATTGAAAATTATATTTTACTAAGTAAGGAAAGATTTAATTGGATGAAAGCAATCATGTGACTTCAATATAACTTGGATGTTTTAGCAAACAACCTCGATATGACATCACTGCGGGAACAACCCTATTGTTTCCCGCTGAACAACGCGGTTATAACGTCACAGAGAGAAACAACCCTGTAGATTCTAAAAAGCACTTTCATATTATATCAGTCTTCTTTGTGAGATTAAAACCATAATACGACCTCTTGATTTCGAATTAATGAAACTCTTTAAAATATAATAAAACAATTATGGCCCTCTGTTGATGTTAAACATCCAGATTTGTCAACCCTTGGAGGGGTAGTTTCCCTCGGGCAGAGCCCTCGGGAAACAACTCCCTCCTCGGGTTGACAAATCTGGATGTTTCCCTTAACAACAGGCCATAATTGTATAATGATATTGATATTGCATGTTTTATTATTTCAAAAGACGTCAAAATTTTACATGTTTCCTTGCCCCTCCCTAATACTTTTCTCTCGTATATTTACAGTTCTAAGGGGACGACCATTTGACCATTTGATTTTCAGGGGAGGGCTTGGACGATTTTGCCTAGACAATTTATTGATTTGCATGAAAATCTCGAACAAATTATTTATTTTCACCAATGTCACCTGAGATAATTTATTTTCATTTGCAAAAAATAATAAATAAATATAAATAAAAATAATAAAATAAAAAAATAAAAATAAAAAATATTCCTCAAATCAATTTTTTTTTATTTTCATGATAAGTAGGATTAGAATATTTATTTTCATTTGCAACAAGCTTAAATTATTTATTTACAAAATCGCCCAAGCACTCCCCCTTTTTGAAAATCAAATTGTGGCCCCCCTTAATCTCCGCGTAGGAGTTTTAGCCTATGTCATAAGCAATTTCTATTCTCCAAATTCCCCCGATGACAGAGAGCAGGGGGCCGCTGTAAGCTTTAGCTCAATCAATACCTTATTATAGCTACATTTAGTGCACATTCGGCATGATATGTTCCAGACCCTTTGCGTATTCGTATCATACGAAAATGGTAGGGTGACACGAGTATTTTTTTTCGACATGCCTATATTTGCAGAAATGAAGGGAAAATTTCTTGTAAATTATTTTAATGTCAGTTGAAACCTGTAACGTTTGACAAAGTACGTTCTGGCAGTGAATAAAATATTTAAAACAATTTATTAGATATGGATAACCATAGACAAAACCCTTTCCAATGAAATAATTCAATACATTGTTTTTGTCCCGAGTGCCCCTCCCAATATTCAAATAATTTGTAACAAAGTAGCAACCTCAAGCTTCATTTACAATGTAATGTATTAACGCTTATAAGTATTACGCACAGATACGTATGGCAATTCTGAAATTTCAAAATTGCTTTTTGTGGCAATTAAAGGTATCGCGCTTTTAAAAATCGACCGTTCTCAGAAAGCACATGTCTAAATTTACACAGATCACGCTTAGACCCCTTCTAGTCCCTCTGTACATAAACTTCAAATATTGATTATGTAAAGGAGATACAATGGCCAAGTGTGAATTCATGAAAAAGAATCCACGAGCCGGAGGCGAGTGGATTGTTTATCATGAATTCACACTTGGCCATTGTTTCTCTTACTTAAACCATTGTTGAGACATTTATGTAATCAAGAGATTAAAGGGATTATCGCCTATCTAATTACTGCATTGTTATCTTGGTACTATATATGTCTTTATGAACGAAAGTTCACTCAGTATTACAGAATAATTATATGGATGAAGATGTTCTACAAGTTTGATTTTAACCGATATCTTATACCCCGATAAACTTCAATTGTGGTTTATGTATTTTTCAAAGTGAATCGAAAGTGTATTAAATTCAGTAAAAAATGTCGGTGAATAGTGGTGAACCTCTAAACACTATTAAAGAAGAACGAAGAATAGAGAAAACGTAAGTTTTGTCTACAATGAAATACTACTTTCTGCCAAAACACATTTTAATATTTTTAACCCCAGGGTAATACATGCACGAGGGAATTGCAGGGGAAGGAAAACGGTATTTTTTTGTAATATTTGTTTAATTGAGCAACTTTTCCTATTGGAAATAAATAAAAAAGAAAAAAAGGAAAGTAACATGATGTTTACTTGTATATATTATAAAGAATCCCCCCCCCCCACAAAGAAAAGGAAGAAAATTGACAAAATGACTATTCAATGAGCTGTACGTATTTGAAGCGTTTATTAAATTACTTATTAATAGTCCATCTTCAATGGAAACATGAAAAGACTTCATCAAAATTTTTTAAACATTGGCTGATCCAGCGGGGCCAAAGGAGTACATCCCCGTGGCACTAGTGACCTTTTTTCAGATTGCAAAACAAAAACAGTAGAGGTTTGTTTGATTAGTAAGTTTATTAAAACAAATGATTAAAAATGTCATATTCAGGGTACATTGTTACGACTTGACACATAAATTTAGTGAATATTAAAATAAGTTGAAGAACTGTAAAAATAAGACTTCGTAAATGTCAACATTTTCATAATATTTCGTTTCTTTTCACTTGGTTACATTTAGCAATTCTTGCCATTTAGACAATATATGTGTCATTAGTACAGATCATACATAGAACTCTCATGGGCGGGTGGACACATTTCATTTTATATTTTTATCATTTTGTGAAAAATGCTTTAATTATATAAAAAAATAAACCAAAATTTGCCAAAAAATCAAAATTAATTTTGTGAAAAATGCTTTAATTATATAAAAAAATAAACCAAAATTT
>MJUU01003168.1:0-109883 GCA_002080025.1 Modiolus philippinarum | reverse complement strand
AAAAAAAACTTGTCCAACAAGCAACAAATTTCCTAGCATGCAGTCCAAAACGTTTCCCAACTCGGGTAATAATCCCAACAACCCCCCTCCGAAAATCCTAACGAAGGTATCACAACACTCAATGCGAACAAACATATTTCGCTTAATCGGACAATGAGTTTAGTAAACATATATTTCCCTCGGGACGTTTTTAAACTTTAAATTGGAGAAAACAATAGAGTGTAAGCCGTGGGTTCTTTAAAAAGAATCCACAGTTAATGCAAAAGATTACGTCACAACAATGGTTTAATTTGCATGAAGAGTAATACAGCTGTTGTCTGAGTAAAGTTATGGAGCGGATAGTTTATAAAAATGTCTACAATCATCTTATCAGAGACAAACTAATTTACGAATACCAATCGGGATTCTTACCTAAACACTCAACCGTCCATCAGTTACTCGAACTCTATAACACAATACTCAATTCTCTTGAGAAAAAGAAATTTAGCTGTTTCGTCTTTTGTGATTTTTCGAAGGCGTTCAATAAGGTATGGCATAAGGGTTTGTTACATAAAATGAAGGCGTATGGCATAAATGGTAATCTTTTGGATTGGTTTGGTAATTATCTGAATGATAGAAAGCAAAAAGTTATTAATAGGTCAGCTTTATCTTCCCTGTCGATTTTGTCAGCTGGGGTGCCTCAAGGCTCAGTCTTAGGTCCCTTCTTATTTTTAATATATATAAATGACATAGGAGAAAAAATCCAATCCTTAAGCAGATTATTTGCTGACGATACCTCTCTTGGATATTCGAGTTCTAGCGTCGATGATATAAAAACTGTCATCAATCACGACTTGGTCGAACTAAATGATTGGTCTCGTCGTTGGCTGATGTCTTTCAATCCCGATAAAACGGAAATAATGTTTTTTTCAAATACTAACGTGGAAAATAATTTTAATTTTTCCTTTAATGATAAAAACATTCCAGTTACCACTACCCATAAACATTTGGGAATAACATTTTCAAGCAATGCTAANTACAACAATGTAAATTTCCTTCAAAGTGGAAAATTGCGCATGTTATCCCTATTTTTAAAAAGGGAGATGCGTCATTGCCGTCCAACTATCGCCCTATATCGTTACTAAGTTGTCTGAGTAAAGTTATGGAGCGGATAGTTTATAAAAATGTCTACAATCATCTTATCAGAGACAAACTAATTTACGAATACCAATCGGGATTCTTACCTAAACACTCAACCGTCCATCAGTTACTCGAACTCTATAACACAATACTCAATTCTCTTGAGAAAAAGAAATTTAGCTGTTTCGTCTTTTGTGATTTTTCGAAGGCGTTCAATAAGGTATGGCATAAGGGTTTGTTACATAAAATGAAGGCGTATGGCATAAATGGTAATCTTTTGGATTGGTTTGGTAATTATCTGAATGATAGAAAGCAAAAAGTTATTAATAGGTCAGCTTTATCTTCCCTGTCGATTTTGTCAGCTGGGGTGCCTCAAGGCTCAGTCTTAGGTCCCTTGTTATTTTTAATATATATAAATGACATAGGAGAAAAAATCCAATCCCTAAGCAGATTATTTGCTGACGATACCTCTCTTGGATATTCGAGTTCTAGCGTCGATGATATAAAAACTGTCATCAATCACGACTTGGTCGAACTAA
This sequence comes from Modiolus philippinarum, assembly GCA_002080025.1. Lineage (NCBI taxonomy): Eukaryota > Metazoa > Mollusca > Bivalvia > Mytilida > Modiolidae > Modiolus > Modiolus philippinarum. The sequence continues at coordinate 108,225 of MJUU01003168.1, read as the reverse complement.
ATGATTGGTCTCGTCGTTGGCTGATGTCTTTCAATCCCGATAAAACGGAAATAATGTTTTTTTCAAATACTAACGTGGAAAATAATTTTAATTTTTCCTTTAATGATAAAAACATTCAAGTTACCACTACCCATAAACATTTGGGAATAACATTTTCAAGCAATGCTAAATGGAACAACCATATCGAAAATATTATAAAAAAACGTATCGAAACATCTTTGCATGTTGCGGAAGTTGAAACTAAGGATGAATAGGAAAAATCTAGAAAAATTGTATCTTGTTTTTATCCGGCCTCTATTTGAATATGCTTGCGAAGTATGGGATTAATGTGGGAGTTTGTACTCTAATAAATTAGAACGTCAACAAATGGAAGCTGCTCGTATTATAACAGGTCTCCCTATATTTACGAAAACCGACTATCTTTACCAAGAATTGGGGTGGGAAAGACTAGAAAGTAGAAGACAGAAACGAAAACTTCAGTTATTTTATAATATGGTAAATAATATAGCACCCAAATATCTTTGTGATTTAGTTCCTCCTACTATTCAAAGTACAACTGCCTATCCTCTACGCAATGGTGAGGACTTAATAGTACCATTTTGTCGACTTGCCTTAACGAGCGAGTCGTTTATTCCATCTACTATAAAGAGCTGGAACAAACTTGATAATGCCATAAGAAATTCAGATTCAATTACAAAGTTCAAGAGTGCATTACGTCTGCAAAATGCTAATATATATAGCAACAAAGTCCCTAAACATTATTTCTATGGTCCTCGAAAACTTAACATTATTTTGACCCAAATCAGATGTTTGGCCTCATTCTTGAATCACGACTTATTCAAAGTAAACATTTTAGATAGTCCTATTAATTGTGGATTTCCTAGAGAAGACGCCGAACACTTCTTTTTCGGCTGTAACAGATACACATTAATACGTAATGAATTTTTACAAAGTCTTAATTGGGTGCCGTTCCCTATTGATTTAAATTTAATTACAAAAGGGAACGACAATTTTACTTTTAATGAAAATATTCGCGTTTTTAAAGTGTATACAAATTTATCAAGGAGTCCAAACGGTTTTTGATTGTCTAAATCATCCATGTAAACATTGCATCCATTCTCACATTGCGCATTTTGTTTCACCTTTTTTTCATATAATTGTTTAATTATTTGTATACATTTGACCATCTCATTCTCATAGTTAATGTAATTTCGTTTTATTTGTTAAACTAGAAGATGAAATGCCCCCGCGCAAGGTACAGATTTAAAAGTGGTTTCTTAGTATGATGTTTGTGTCTGTAAGACACATATGATGCCCCCGCAAACTTTATTTTGGCTGTGTACCCTCTGTGTCAAAAAGAAAAAAAAAGAAAAATACGATTAAGTTCACCAATGTAAATTTTTTCAGAAAAATACTCCAAAATCAAAAATAGTACTAAGAGGCACTTCTGTAATTTATGTACAAATGATTTACAAAATAAAAACTTCAAACCATTAAACGGTTTGAGGTCTTGGCCAGACAAACCATGTACTCTCTATGAGAAAATCGCAAAAAGACCTATATTCAGCTAGGTATATTTTTAGAAAAAGTACCCCCCAAATAAAAATCAATATCAAAAGGGACATCTTGGATATACATGTATGTACAAATGATCTATAAAATAAAAAGTTCCTACCATAATAACTGAAGGAGGGGTTGCCTGGACAAAGTACCCGCTATGTCTAATTCATTAAAAAATGACTAGTTCAAAAATGTTCATTTTTTGGAAAAATACACAAAAATCAAAATGAATAGCAAAAGGCACATCTTCAATATATGTACGATTTTTCTGTAAAATAAAAACTTCCTGCCATAAAAACTGTAGGAGATCTTGACTGGACAAACTGTGTACCCTCTGTGAGAAAATTTACCAAAAAAAAACCAACAAAGTTCAACAATGTATATTTTTCCGAAAAGTTCAACAATGTGTATTTTTCCGAAAAAAGACCAATGTCAAAATCAATACCAAACGACACATCTACAATATATGTCCAAATGATCTGTAAAATAAAAACTTCCTACCATAAAAACTGTAAGAGATCTTGGCCGGACAAACTGTGTACCCTTTATGAGAAAATACCAAAAAATGACTATGTTCAACGACGTATATTTTTCGGAAAAATGGACCAATATCAAAATCAATACCAAAAGGCACATCTACAATATATGCCTAAATGATATGCAAAATAAAAATTTCCTACCATAAAAACTGTAGGAGAAACAGCCCGGACAAACTATGTACCCTGCTGCGGACGGACGGACAAACGGACGGACGGACGGACGGACAAGGGTAAAACCATATGCCCCCCCCCCCGACTTATCGTCGCGGGGGCATAAAAATTATCTGTTATATCGTGCATGCTCTTGATATTATTGTAAATTCTATTGTATTCTGGAGAGGACTTCATAAGTTAGTGCAACTTGTGTCCAATCCTTTTTGTTACTTTGAACAAATAAAATTGTTATTAACTAAAACCAATTTCATTTATACATGTACATACGTAAAGTAGATATGTCTCTTTCGTATATCAACATCCGGTATAAGGTATCTAATATTTCAGTTTTACACTATATGTTCAAATTTTATTTCAGTATGTCTGTTTAACCTTCGTACTGTCTATTTCCACGATATTTATCACGTTTTGTCTGTTTATTTCACATTTTATATATTGGACAATGAACTGCTCCCGTAATGTACATTTGGTTCGTTCGTACAGTTCGTCAGTTATCCGGTTACCTCTACTAAGAGCTCTAAAAGATGATCTTCGTGCTTCCGATGAAAAAAAGTTCGCAAGTTTCTTTCAAAATCGTATACATTGTGTTTTTAAGTTATATTTCTTCACTTTCTTGAGTTGAATACGGTGTTGTTTTATTAAATTGAAAACAATATGCATGTTTATCAAATTACTCGTTTTTTTTATATTGCGTCTCGGATCAACAAACCTGTCGCGCAGTAATTTGTCAAAGATGAAAATAACATTTGTTTACCTGTGACAGTGTATATTATAAAAGATAGATTTTGTTTTTGTAATTCTGGAATGAAACTAACACTCTAGTATTTTTACCGTAGTGATTGCATTCCTCTCATACTATTGAATAAAGTTTTGACATGGAAAACCATACCCCTTCTCCCCTTATATCCATGCAAGCTTTTTCTTTTAAGGTTACACGTACTTTAAATTGATCAATCCGTTATGATATCAGCAAAGATAAGGCATCATTTTTACCATGAGTGCTGATATTCAATATATTCTTTCTCCCTGAGAGTATCTGATATTTGTTTTGCAGCTTTCTTGAAAAATCTATATTCTTTGCAAATAACTAAATACCGAAGTTACTGTGAATTTACTTTCTGCATATGCGCATTTCAACAACTTATGTCTCATCAGTGCAGATAAAATCTAAACATTTGGAAGACCAGAAACTCAAAGATGTTTAAAAACTGATAGAGAATAAATAACCAAGTAATTTACCATGAACTTTTAAAAAGATTGATTGATTGATTGAATATTGTTTAACGTCTACTCAGCAATATTTCAGCTATATCAAGACGAGAACAAGTTTGTTGATAAATAATCACTTTGGGGTATGGAAATGGCCATGGGACGGGAAATTCTGACTGCCACTGGAAAAGTAGGGTGAAATCGTCAAGGGCGGGGAATTTAGCCTTGTAGCTGATCACCTACGGACCACCCCAAAAAGAGCTTGCTACAAGGGTTCTTTAACGTGCAGGAAGCGTGGCATTTCTTCCAACACGTGGACCTGAGTTTACATCCCATCCGAAAGATGGGTTGTGTATTTATTAATCCCGCACAACCACGGAATGGGTCCTATTTTAAAAAGATGAAACACCATTAAAAAGATACATTCCAGTGAAAACCAATTAAAAAACGTATTAAGCAAAATAGTGAATGAATTGCGAAAATGAGGAATATCTATACTTAACAACTTAAGAAACGCATCATTTGTTTAGTGCTGCCTAGCTCCCTAAATTTTTAGCCATATTGATTCGTATTTCGTATTTTTTTTTAATTTCAAATGGCGAGAACAAGCAAGTCGATTTTTGTCGAAAAAATTCACTTTAAATTACATGTTACAGTAATGGTTTCAAGCGAAAACAAAATTCAAGGATTACTCTTTTGAAAATTGTGACTTTTACCACGTTTTACTTGCGGGGGAACTGAAGTTTCAAATTTCATTGCTTTTGATTATTTTTGCATATTTCGGTGAAAAAGTGATTTTTGGAGAAAATGAAGCAGAGAATTTAAAAATGTTTTATTTTTTTTCAGATGTTTGTCTACGTGAATATAAAAAAAACAATGTGCAAATATTACAACATGTTCCAAGAATTATTTGAAAGACATCTGCTTTTGACATTGTAATTACATAGACATACACGTACATGGTGTGTTTCTTTTGTTGATCAGTATATGTAATCAAATAATACCAGTATCATTGTTTCGAAACAAATGTCAAAATAAATAACCGAAGAAGAAAAGGGTCGTATTGAATAAAATCTAAAAAAATACATGTCATATCTGAAAAAGGGCAATGGATAGGATCTACAAAATAGATGAAATATTTGGGCCCAATAAAACTAGTTTAACCCCGCCGCAGCAGGTTTGAGCCTGTCCTAAGTCAGGAAATTTATTAAGCCTGTGTGTGTCTTGTCTGTTTTCTAGTTAATGTAGTTTACTTTATGTCTATGGGAGTTTAGGATGATGTTTATTTCGCTGAACTTGATTACTCTTTATTTAGGGGCCGACTCCGACCTGTCGTAGGGTGTGGGGTTTCCTCGCCGTTCATTGAAGATCTTATGGTGACTTGGAGTTGTTATTACTCCCCTTTGAGTCGTTGATCTCTTTGACACATTCCCCGTTTCCCTTCTTTTTATCTCGAAGCCATAAAATGGCTGGAGAGATGTTAAAATGACAAGGAAAAATCACGTGAGGCTTCAAACCTATTAAGAGCTCTAAAAGATGATCTTCGTGCTTCCGATGAAATATAGTGCGCAAGTTTCTTTCAAAATCGTATACCTTGTGTTTTTAAGTTATATTTCTTCATTTTCTTGAGTTGAATACGGTGTTGTTTTATTAAATTGAAAACAATATGCATGTTTATCAAATTACTCGTTTTTTTATATTGCGTCTCGGATCAACGAACCTGTAGCGCAGTAATTTGTCAAAGATGAAAATAACGTTTGTTTACCTATGACAGTGTATTGCATATATTCACAGCAATGAAATCGACATGCGAAATCACACAATCCGATTATTTTCACGTATTAAGGAATAACTTAATACATGTAGACGTATGCAGCAGTTCTTTGGATGACTACGAAGTTTTGCCACGTGTAGATTTTCAGGGCTTCGAGATTCAGTTCTACGGGAGCTTTGATTTTCTATAGTTAAGCAAAGAAAAGAAAGACAAATATTTGGTCCTATATACTTTTTTGTACAAATAAGTAACGTGTAATCAATATTTAACTTCTTGTTATCTTTGTCTGCGTCATATTTGCCAAAGTACAAAGTACACTTAGGCCTCCGTTTGGCCTTAATACCGATTATACTGGGTTGGTGAATACTCTCGGGGATTAAAGAACAGTCCACCACCAGCGGCATCAACCCAGTGGCAATGAGTTTCAAAATACCGAAGGTACTGTAAATTTAGCTTCTGCATATAGTCATTTCGACAAATTAAGTCTCTTCAATGCAGATAAATTCAAAACATTTAAAATGTTAGATTGTTGTATCTCTTCAAAAACGTATTAGAAATTCCATTTTTATTCCAAATAGTCCAACAAAATCAATAAAACTTCTTTCTATGTCAGCGAAATATTGAAGAAAATTCTTTTGTTTTGATTCCGTGTTCTACAATGTCTGTTCATATCCCATTTCGCGAATCCGAATCTGACATTTATCTCTAGCCCTTCAGTATCCCTTTTTGAGCATAATTCATGATGAAACGATACGATCACTTTTTTCATTGACCAAACTATCACTTTTAATAGACCAAATAAACATTTCTTTAAATTTGTCCGTTTTCAACTCAGAGTAATATAATTTCAAAAGCTGATACTTTTTATGAGGTTTTCCGTCAGGAAAACTTCATATAGCTGTCGAAATTGAAAATATCCCGGGTACGAATATATCTTCACATGATTGCTTGGCGTCAAAATTGTTCATTTACTTGACGATGTCTTTCCCAATGTGACATTATACATGTATTTATGAGGACAATGTATTTATATGAGCATCCTGCAAAACGGGAATGAAAAGAACACAGGAATATATTTTTGCGGAAGGATCAATGATGTAAACAGGACGGACGCACGTATATAACACAAAACTTGGTAATGTAACATATCATGACAACATCACCTGTACAACGTTTGTTTCATAACATCGAAATTCACAACTTGTGTAATCCAAAAATGTATCCTGTGAAACAGTGTCCAGGTGTTTTATGGGACGGTCATTTTGATTTTCATGGAGGGCTTGAGCGTTTTTGTAAATGAATGATTTAACTTTGGAGTCAGTAAAAATAAATATTCTAACCATACCTGTTATGAAACAAATTCCGTCCACTTCATTTTAATAAAGAAACTATACCGACTGCAAGAGTGGAAGGATTTTCACGGGATAACAATTAGTGTCCAGGTGTTTTATGGGACGGTCATTTTGATTTTCAGGAAGGGCTTGAGCGTTTTTGTAAATAAATGATTTAACTTTGGAGTCTGTAAAAATAAATATTCTAACCATACCTGTTATGAGACAAATTCCGTCCACTTCATTTTAATGAAGAAACTATACCGACTGCAAGAGTGGAAGGATTTTTACGGCATAACAATTAGTGTCCAGGTGTTTTATGGGACGGTCATTTTGATTTTCAGGAAGGGCTTGAGCGTTTTTGTAAATAAATTAATAAACTTTGGAGTCAGTAAAAATAAACATTCTAACCATACCTGTTATGAGACAAATTTCGTCCACTTCATTTTAATAAAGAAACTATACCGACTGCAAGAGTGGAAGGATTTTCACGGCATAACAATTAGTGTCCAGGTGTTTTATGGGACGGTCATTTTGATTTTCAGGAAGGGCTTGAGCGTTTTTGTAAATAAATGATTTAACTTTGGAGTCAGTAAAAATAAATATTCTAACCATACCTGTTATGAGACAAATTCCGTCCACTTCATTTTAATAAAGAAACTATACCGTCTGCAAGAGTGGAAGGATGATTTTCACGGCATAACAATTATGTACATGTAGTTTCAAAATGCTTGAAAATCCTATGACTACTGATGTTTCTTATGCAAATATGAAAGGGTATTTGTCAATCTAATTAAAAAACCACCCGTATTTCAAATCTTCTTGACTTCGTTATCCGTGATACTTTCGATTTGAAACCAAAATGTATTAGAAATATTGATAATGGTTAAAAATTGTGTTTCACGCGTATTAATTGACGTTGTTTCACTTGTCGTTTTGTAAACATAGTTTAGTTGAGAAATAGCCAGTTAGGCAAACCAGGCGGTTATCAAGAGCGTCATTTGGATATATTGTACGGATTTTGGTGGACAATTTTTAAAGACTCCAAGGCGTGATGACAAATCAAAATAATTCAGTTCAAAACGTAATGTATATGCACTGTTTGTCATCAAAATTGTACCCATCTCTCTCCCTCTCTCTTTGTATTTTCTTTGAATTTTTTTATTTTCTTTTAGATACCTCAGTTTATTTAGCTGACGAAAGAGTAAAGCATCTTTTTTTCAACTAAACAGGGAAAACCGAATAACAGTACTCGGTACTTTGATTTTATTTGGATAACACAATATTTTATCTTGAACTAAACAGTTCACCAGCAGAGTTATCGACCAAGTAACTAAATATATTTTTGGTAATGTACAGCATAACGTAATTTACCGTTGATTATGCAACTTTGATATTTATTGCATATTGAAGATACTGTTAAATTAGTTTCTGAATATTTAAGTGCTTTAATTTTTAATGTCGTCTTTTTATTTCCGTGCCTTGTGGCTCTCTCACGTTCTTTTCCTCTGTTGCCGTTCTTGCCATGTCTTTCGACTTTGATTTTTGTGGTCATCACTTCCCTTGTTCCTTGGTATTCTACTGTCGTTGTTTTTTTTTCAAAACATGAAAGTATTTGTTGACGGTATGTAACGCATGAAGATTCAAAGATCAACGAATCGACTATCCATGTAATTAAGATATTTATGTTCTCTCAATTTCTTTACGATGTAAATTGTCTGTTAACGGAACTAAACGGATTGAATAAATTTAAGTATTTTAGCACTGTTAGAATTATTCTGATGCAGACAATTCATTTGCAATCCAGGGGAGTGAATACTTTACGAAAGGATATAAAGTAAATGAACATGGGACCATAAAAATATGTTAACTCCAACTGCAATAATTTTAATGAGCTGTATGGCCATATCGGAAATTAATTCATCATCAGCAGCACTAGAACCAAAATATAGGAATCCACATTTTCAAAAAATGATTAAAATGCTTAAAACCAAACGAAATCCGAATTATCAGAAAAACTTATAGAGCTATGGACAAAACTACGACGAAGAGAGTTAAACCTTAGGTTTTAGAATTTACATTAATAAAGTTAAAAGTTCTAAACAAGGTGTTCACATGAGATATAATCTCATGTACAAGTACACCACATCCAAGAAAAATAAAGAGCATACATCTCAAACACGGGAAATTGTTTTACACATGTACCTACTCCACACTGCATTAAAAGACAAACTCCTGCATTGAAACATTTATTGTTCAATATCTTTTTTTAATTTCCCGTTAAAACGAATTTAATATACAAATTAATCAGGACTGCGACAAATTGCTTTTAAATTTTGGATAATTAGTTATAGATTTTGTTATTTTCGAATGATTGAAAAATTAAATGCAATATTTATAAAACATTTTCGTGCAGATTAAACCGGAAATTATTTATTTCTGCATTGTCTTAACTAGAAATTAGTTGGAAATTATTTGATGTGTGTATTGTCTTAACTATATTTTTATCATATGTTTTATATTATTTCCGGTGTTTTATAAATACAAAATGTATATGATGATTAAAAACGAGGGATGGTTTTCAGGTATAGAAACCACGAGTTGTATCGCTCGCCTGGTTGCTATTGATCAAATAAGATTGTCATACAAGATTTAAAGATTTATCTGAAGTGACAGCCAATTGGTAGTAAAATCATTGATCTGGTAAATTTCTGTCATGTTAAAATGCATAATTAATATAACTTTGATTAACAATGAAGGGATATGGAGTAAATGCAAAGGAGGCAAAATCTCTACAAATACATTGTAAAACACAGCAATGGAACAACGCTTTTATTGTTGTTCTTCATCTTGAAGTCACCATGAGGCCTTCAACAATGAGCATTGCTCATACCTCATAGCAAGTTCAAGACGGCCCCTAGCACCGGTTTGAGCGGTATTCATTGCTAATTGCTGAGCAACGCTACATGTATGAAATGGTTTTCAAGAATAAACAAGTTACATCATTTTCCAACAAAGTTCTTTGTTATACTGTAATCACCCTTGGTGCCCTTTTTTTATTTCCGATTGGTCTAAAAAGAGAAATTTGGTAGATGACCATCAAGTTACCATGCCTTCTTACAATGTAATATCAATTTGATATACGAAACTGTTTTCAAGAATTAGCAATTATGAGTTGTCGAAATGCGCATATGCAGAAATTAAATTCATTGTAATTTTGGTAATAAGTTATCATTTACAACAGTATAGGGTCCAATGTTGAACTATGATTTGCAGTGGCGGCCATCTAATATTAATGATCGGTACTCTAATCATACATTTGTTTAATGACCATCATGTTACCATTCCTAATTAATATCAACTTGTTTTATAAAACGCATTTCAAGAATTAACAATTTGCAACATTTTCCCATAGGGTCCTATGTTAAACTATGTTCCCCGCTGGCAGCCATTTAGGAATTGTGATTGCTACAAATATATAAAATTTGGTAAATGACCATCATGTTACCTTGCCTAGTTAATATCAACTTGATTTTTGAAACGATTTTCATGAATTAGAAATCAACAGCATTTCCCATGGGTCCAATGTTAAACTAATTGAATCTTTGATTGGTTCTAAAATTATACAATTTATCATGCCTAGATAATATCAGCTAAATGAATGAAATAGTTTTCAAGTTAAACAATTTACACCATTTTCCCCTACAACTATGTTCCACGTTGGCGACCATTTTGGATGAGATGCGATCCTGCTGAAATGTGTAGAAATTGTAGTTTTTGATAAGCTGAACACTTTTGGTATTCAAGCTTAACCTTTGACTTGAATCGTTTTTGAAGTATACGAAAAAAATGTATAAAATTACGAGAATTTGACAAGTGAAGGGCAATTACTCCCACATTGGTATCTAGACTTTTCACAAAATTTCCAGAGGTTACACATTTCTATGCTGAACATTTTTTTCAATTTCAAGTTGACTTCTATCTGTAACAGTTTTTCTAATAAAAAGAAATTTTAAAAAAATACAAAATTTTGAAAATTTTACGGAAAAGGGACAAAAACTCCATGACGGGTTTCCGGATTTTCTTTAAAATTGCAGGGCAGGTAGATCTTGCTATGTTGATCACTTTTACAAATATGATTTTTGATATCTATAACGGTTTTTGAGTTACTTGCAAAAAACAGCAATTTATCCTTATGTTCTAAAATTAAAAAAATTACGACAATTTACAAATGAAAGTCATTTACTCCAACAATAGTATTTAGATTTGTTCAAAATTTTCAGAGGGGTAGATTTTGCTATGCTGAACATTTTTACATTTTCAGGTTTACTTCTATCTGTTATAATTTTTTCTAACAAAAAAAATATTGATTTGAAAATTTTACGGAAAACGGGTAATAACTCCAAGATGTTTTTGTTTTATTTTCTTCAAAATTACAGGACAGGTAGATCTTGCTATGCTGATCATTTCTACGCCATCAGATTTTTTATATTTGTCACGGTTTTTGAGTTATTTGAAAGATAATTCAGCAATTTATTTATTTATTTATTTATTTTTGTTATTTATTTCTATGTTCTATTTTTAGTAACAGCAGCAATGTTGTTTGGTCATCTGACTAATCGAATACGATTTTGAGAAGCCATACCCTGGTGATGATTCAGGCACATTGGTTTACAGAAGATTTTTGAAATTGTTGACAGAAAAACGGACGGACGAAAAGGACGTATAGTGATAGCAAAAGCTCAAATAGCCTTTTAGGCAAGGTGGGCTAACAACATGAAAACAGGGAGACAGTTTAAGAGCAGACAAACAAACAAGCACTTCGATCATATCGTCAGTCATGACACTTACTAAGAAGCAGTATAATCACAATTAATTCCAGTACACTTCTACATAAATGATATGATTTTTGATACTAAAAGTCAATCGGAGAAGAGAAAAAAATATGAATGGGTATCGGGCCTTTTGCGTATAGATGCAACAATTACTTGTGACAAAATAGATATTAATCATAAGTCAAAGAGATTCTAGAACTACCAGAAACGGAAAACACTCGTTCCTCGCTAAAGTCATCCTAAAACTACAATTAACTACCGTTTCCATAGCAACATAATATAACATATTTTTTAATTATTCAATTTTCATCCAACTTATTAACAACTGTCCCCACAAAGATTTTTTTAGCATTTCCCCCGAATATTAATTGTTTTATTATTTTCCTGCCGTTTTTAAACATGATTAATGCAGATTTCAGGATAAATTGATTATTTCCATCCAATGACGTCAAAATCAAACCAATCAGCAGAGTCTGTTGAAAATTCTAATATGACGTGTTTAAAAAGTTTTGAGGACACTCGAGACTTTAAAACTGGTAAACATAATTTTCTATGAGCACCACGAGACAAAGGAAGACTTTATTCAAATCGTTCCACCGCAAAAAAAAAAAATAAATAAATAAATAAACAAATTAAAAAAAATGCATTTATGTTTGTATTAATGGAAAAGAATGTTGCCTAAACTTAAAAGGAAATGCAGTCCGTTTCGATGGTAAAACTGATAACAATTTCGATATTAGAATAATAATAAGCTACTTTATTTTTATTGTGGTAAAAGTTGCCTTGCTGTTGCATATTCCTGCCCAACTATAAAGCCCGGAAAAAAGCTAAGGGGACCATGCTTGGATTCTTATTTTTTGCTGTGGTTGTGAAAAAAGAAAGAAAAAAAAAGCGTCAGATTCATTTTTTACTACAATATTACAAGAAACTGATAAAAAAGTGTGATTTAAAGTCCGTACTACAGGCTTTGTGAAGTCATCATTCGTATGACATAGCCTTCAAGCAAGAAATATATAATGACTGACGAATTTTGTTCGTAAGCTAGTTCTGTTATACACATACTGTATATATGGGTTGGAGAAAGGTAATTTCGTGTGATGAGATCATAATACGTCAAATACCGAAATTTGCCAATTAAATAATGTCTGAAATATTGTCCATTTCAATGCAATTTACTTGGATGACGTGAAAGCCAAGATCTTTTGCACCAGAAACATCAACTAAGCATGAAGCAACATATGAAGTTGATGTTATTTGTCTTGATTATATATTCATTACAAGCTTTTGTTGTTATATATGCTCAAGATGAATGTAAACAGTGACCATTTTTAAATGTTGAAAAATTGCTCAGTTAAAATCAGTTCGAATTGATTTATCTTCTTTGTATTTACACAGCAAGCAGTAAACTGGTATGTAATGAGACATACGCTCATCCACAACAAACACTTCAGTGACAAAACTCTTACATTAGTACAAATAGCAGAATTATACAGCCAGCACTTTTTTGAAGTGCAAACGATCATTTTACCTATATTATTTCTCCCGGTGAACTAACAATATTGAAAGCTTGAGTAAAAAAACAAGATAAGGATAAAAACTAAGCATGTAGCTAAGGAAATAAATACTTATGCAATCGTTGCTGATAATCTCCCGAGGAAACCGGATCTAGCACCAGACACATTAAAACATTTTACAGTAACTTCGGTATTAAGTTATGAAGAAAAACGACTCCCGAGAGAGAAGTTCATCTTTTATCTAATACACAATAGGGAAAAATATCAAACTGCTAAAGAGGCAAACAATTAGTAGAAGAGAAATCAAGTGAGATATAGTCCCAAGTATAGTATCCCAAACTTTTTGATTTGATGATATGACATCACTTTAGGGCCTAAAGTGATGTCAGATCTCCAATCATAGACTAATTATGTAAATATAAGTCTATGGTCAAATGAAATCTTTTGATTTTTACAGGTTATGCACTGAAATGTTGTTTAATGGACTGCCAGTAGGACATGGATATTGGCTAATAAAGCAAAATTGAACGATTGATGGCCGAAGTCATTATCAAATACCATTGTCCAATGAGAACAATGGGCAGTTTTTATGGGTATTTATTTCATTTTGGATCCATATATTTAAAAAATGCCTGCCGTACTGTCAGAAAAGGAAAGAAGTAATTAATGAACATACATGTATTTATGCGGCGTGTAGGGCTCTGATATTCATTGTAGTTTTTATAATTATACCATTGAATGAAAAACTAACATATGATCTCTTTTTATCAATAAGCAGAACTTAATCTATAAGCATAGTAAAATAATATGACCGACAAATACACAAATTATAATAAAGTGTAAAAATCTGATATTTTGATATTAACCTGTAGAAGATTTTGTTTAAATCTAAGCAGTAACTCCCAAATGTAGAGCTGATTCTGAATTATTGCTTACATTCTACTGGTTTTGGTTAATTGTTTTAGTGTTACCTCGGGTACGTTATGTGTCTTTCTAATATTTTGGAATTTGCACAGAAAAAGACAAAATTTGCCATATGAGGAAACCGAGGTTAAAGTTACTTGGTAATATTTACTATGACGCAAAAGTAATTTTGTTTTGACGATTTTCTATCCAAGATGTTTATACAGTCTAAGTATGATTTAAAATCTGAATCAGAAAGAGCTTAATAGTACAGTATGAAAAATGGTTCTTTCTTTTATCAAAATCAATACTTTTTGTGCTTTGTCAAAACTTAAAAATGAAGAATAACAATCAAAGCGTTGCTCCATTGCTTTTTTGTATTTGTAGAGACTTTGTCTCATGTGTATTTATTCCATATATACCTACAATGATTATTTAGGTGTGATACTGTGTTACCCTCTTCAGACGGAATTAGATTGCTTGATTTCTGTTTTGCTGATGTTGAATCGCAATTTAGTATTGCGGAATTCACACCACCGTCAACTCGGTTATGCGGATGCAAAATGAAGAAATGCAAAATGAGATTTGCAGATCAATAGGGTTAAAGTTTATCTATATACCGGAGAAAATATCCACCAGCTTTACCTGGCCACTAATTTCAGGAAATAATAGAACAATTTAGCTTCTAACAAAATTTTAACTAATTTTAATTATTCTTATTCTTGTGAAGTGAGATATAGCAAGATACTTCATTCTGAGTTGTGACACGTGAAGAATTCATGCTGAAAACAACTTTGTATGCTACAAAAATGATGTAAATATATGCATTCTTGTAATCAGTGTTAATATGTAGGAAGTGTTTCACAAATAAATGTCATAACCGATTTTATGAGTAACGAAACAACTTTCCCTGAAAACTTCAATGAAATAATTTTCATGTTAAGGCCCATTTACATGGCGATACAAGTCGCATGCGTCTTGAGGCATGCAACTTTTGTATCAGGATACATAAAAGTTTACACGGTATTACAAGTCGCATGCATTTTGAATCATGCAACTTTTTTATCATGATACATTTACGGTTACACGGTGTGTAAAAGTCTCATGCGACTATCTTAACCTTTTATGACCTTTCTTATACCTTTTTGATTGGTTAAAATAAAAAAAGACGCATGCAACTTGTTTCACGAAATAGAACATGTCCTATCCCATATTGTGTATCATGCAACTTCAAAAAGTCGCATGCTACACATAAAATGTATAGTTTATGCGGTATTATTTGTATCATGCTTCAAGACGCATGCAACTTGTATTGCCATGTAAATCAGCCTTTACAGAAATGGGCAGAGGGCTAACAAATTTCTATAAACAATTCATTTCCGGCTCAGAGCATGTCTTTCAGTCCATCTAAGTCACCCCTAACAATGTAAATCTTATAAAAATGAACCTGTTCGAATCGGCTTTAGTGTACATACTCAGTACATTGTCGGAAATTGTTTTTTTTTTCATTCATTCATTTTAATTGCACATTTTTTTCTTTTTACAAAATGCAACACTTTTTTCTCTTTTTGTTTTTACAGGACAACTTGGCTATCGGAACTTAACTCAAATTTGGCCTGATTTCGTTACAGTTGCTTACAACTTCTATACCAATGTAAAGGCAGCTTAATATTTCTTTGAAAAGTCATAAGTCGTAAACCTTCGGGGACGTAAGGGCGATAGACGGACGAACGGTCGGCCGGCCACATAACTGAGGGTATTACATACTACCTCTCCGTCACGCGTGGCAGGAAAAAAAACTGAGAAGTGGCGCACACCAATTCTTAATATTATTATCATACCCTCGTTTCGTTGCAATGAGTATATACTGATATATTAAGTTCGTTCCTCCACCCGTCACTCATTTTGGTCGCAGTTTTCTCAGCATTTAGTCAACCACTCATTTACCTTTCTCAGCATTTAGTCCGTCACTCACTTTGGTCGCAGTTTTTCAGCAATAAGTCCATCACTCATTTTGGACGCAGTTTGCTTTTAGCATTTAGTCTGTGCCTTTAATTATAATAACTTGCCATATGAAAAGTTATTTTTATGCTACAACTTCCTGTCAACGAACTGGGATATTTTACTTATACCCCAAAATTATCGTAAACCTGTGTCATGTTTACTAATTTGCAGTTATGTCATGTATGGAGTTGCTTAAATTTTTCACTTACAGTAACTAACTATAACTGAAATGTTCATCATGGACTTCTCCCGTACACTAGTGCGTTTATTCCGTCAGAAGAAATACCCTAGTGTACTTTTGTCTTGGATTTTTTGTCCTAGTGTATTTTATACGAACGGAGAGAATACACGGATGGAAATAACTCATGCAAAGTTATTTTTTCAGTGTGTCGACACAGTAATAGTATACGAATAGCCAAGTCGAGAGGTAGTGCTGCCTCGGGGAACCATAAACTATCAATTTTTAGCCCGAAGTATCAAAATTACATATCAATTAGCTCCATCAAAATAGCATAGAATCTACTTTTTGCATTATTTTAATTAAAGAGAATAAAAATTTGAAACATTTTTCGCCGTTGTCAATATCTAACAATGGCAATTTTGCTTTCATAATATTAATCTTATTACGAACAATAATTTATTTTCTTGTTTATTCGGTATTGATTTGGGGTTTGTTTCGTACTCAGTGCTCAATATGCTCATTTTTGTCGTCGAGAATATTCTAATAAAAGCAAATGTTAGAATAAGTTGAAATATATCTAATTGATATATTCGATGGGAGTTTGTGATGTTTTGGTATGAGTTGATCTGTATAAATATTACATAACAAATCTAGTCTATTCCCATTATACCACGATCTGAAATTGTCACGTTCTGCTCAACGTGACGAGCTTTCTCAAGCCCTAGACGCTATTTGAGCAATTTAAAATATCAGAAAGTGCATTTTTGAAAAACTTAAACTTGGCTTACTTTGAAAAAAAAAAAACGTTCCCTTTGCAGTGCTCTGTCATTAAGCAATTTTGGCTTCTTAATCATATCATATTATTTATTTGTTCTTCATCAAGTCTGTTAATGGTCTTCAAAATCGTTTGATTTGATCTGCACTGTAGAGACATAGGATAACCGAAATTGTCATTTTTAGAGACAAATATAAAAAAAAGTAAATTCAGTGTTATACCCCCACTTGACTTTTTCGATTCATCAAATTTTCTTTTATTAACACTAAGCCGATGCCTCTGATGGTAAATTGTTAGTCTACGAGGGTACTCGCAAAAGCATTTGTTAGTACCCGGGTGCTTCCCATGGAAAACTTATTATATTTGAAAAAATGCTATTTCTAAATCTAAGAAGTGTCTCCCTTGTGCAAAACTCTGTCCATAGCTGATTTTGGTTTTTTATTTATATTATATTGGTTATATTCTCTATCAGCTTTTACACAGATTAAGTTTATTGCCTTCCGAATGTATTGATTTGGTCTGCTGAATAGTAACAGCAGCCATGCTGTTTGGTCTTCTGACTAATCGAATACAATTTTGAGAAGCCATACCCTAGTGATGATTCAGGCCAACTTTGGTTTCATTTGGCTCAGTGGTTTACGAGATTTTTGAAATTGTTGATGGACGGACGGACGACGGACGCATAGCGATGGCAAAATTTCAAATGGCCTTTAAGGCCAGGTGACCTAACAACACGAAAACAGGGAAAGAGCTTACAAACAAACAAGCATTTCGATTATATCTTCAGTCCTGACACTCACTTAGAAGCAGTATAATCACAATTAATTCCAGTACAATATTACATAATTGATATGATTTTTAATACTAAAAGTCAATAGGAGAAAAGAAAAAGTATGAATGGATTTCAGACCTTTTGCGTGTAGATGCAACAATTTTTTGTGACAAAATAGATATTAATTATAAGCCCAAGAGGTTCTAAATATACCAGATACGGCAAACACGCTATTCTACTTTTTTATTGTTCAATTTTCAACCAACCTATTAACCACTGCCCCTAAGCATTTCTTCCTAAATTATTAGTATTATTATTTTTCTGCCGTTTTTAACATTATAATTTCAGGACATTACACCAATCAGCAGAGTCTATTGAAAATTCTAATATGACGTGTTTAAAAAGTTTTGAGGATTGTCGAGACTATAAAACTGGTAAACTTAATTTTTTATGAGCACCACGAGATAAAGGAAGACTTTATTCAAATCGTTCCAACGCAAAAATTATTTTTGCAATATCTTTGTATTAAGGGGGTTCGCTACTCCATTTGAAAATAAATAGGATTTCAAATAAACATGATTTTTTGTTAGAAAATTAAAAAAGAAGTAATTTAAGTGAAAAAAATTGATAGGTTGATGATCTCGTTTTTGAGATTTAAACGATTGAAAATTTGGCGGGAAACTGAACTCCTCATATTTTTCATAGGATTAACATTAACAAGGTTTGACCATGAATGAATGTGACAGAATTAATAGAATTCAATGAAATTGTTACAGAATGCTCATAAAGATGTATGAAATGAAATTATGGAAAAAAATAAGGGGGTCAATGTGCAAAAAATTATAATGCTTTTAGATGGATAAAACCCGAGGATTCCGAAAATCTGACAGAAATCCTAAAACATGAGGAGCGAACCTCCTTAAAGGAAATTATTAATGTTGCCAAAACTTGTAATGAAATGTGTCGATGGTAAAACTGATAAAAATTTCCATTTTAGAATAGAAATAAGCTACTTTATTTTCATTCTAGTATGGGTTTCCTTGTTCCTTGATATTCCTATCTACCTCTCAAGCCCGGAAAAAATGGTAAAGCGACCATGCTTTGATTCTTAATATTTTGCTATGGTTGTAATTAAAGAAAGAACAAGAGGGTCTCAATAGCCTGTATCGTTCACCTGCCCCCTGCCAAGAGGTTTCAGGGGAGAGATCTCTGTAAGTGTTTCTCATAGGGTCCAATCTTAAACCATGTTACCTGCTGGCAGCCATCCTGGATAAAGTGTGAACCCTGAAAAACAACTTTTTCATAGGGGACCTCCTAAGAACTACTTCGGCCAAGTTTGGTTTCAAATGGTTTTGGAGATCTTTGAATGTCTTTTTCCATAGAGTCCAATGTTAAAACTATGTTCCCGCTGGCAGCCATCTGAGATAAAGCGCTGACCTGAAAAACAACTTATGGCATTGGAACACCTAAAGACTATTGTGGCCAAGTTTTGTTCTAATTGGCTCAGCACTTTCAGAGGATAAGATCTTTTGATGTCTTTTCTCTTAGGGTCCAATTCAAAATTATGTTTCCTGCTGGCCGCCATATTTGACAGAGCGCTGACCTAAAAAACAACTTTTTCGCAAAGGACAACCTAAAGATCATTGTGGCAAAGTCTGATTACATTTAGCTCATCAGTTTCAGAGAAGATCATGGGAAGTTTTCCCATAGGGTCAAATTTTAAAACTATGTTCCCGCTGGTGGCCATCTTTGGTAAAGCCTCGTCCTGAAAAACAACTTTTGCAGGGGACCATCTAAAGACTATTGTTGCCAGGTTTGGTTCAAATTGTCACAGTAGTTTCGGAGATATTTGAATGTCATTTCCTATTCAGTACAGTGTTAAAACCATGTTCCCAGCTGGCGGCCATTTGGATATAGCGCACATCTGAAAAACAAATTTTTAGCAGGGTACCACCTAAATACTATTTTGCCCAAGTTCGGTTCAAATTGGCTCAGTAGCTTAGGAGGAAAAGATCTTTGAATGTCGTTTCCCATACGGTACATTTTTAAAACTATGATTCCTGCTGGCCGCCATCTTAGATGAGGCGAGACCCTGAAAAACAACTTTTTGTATGGGACCACCTGAGAACTATTTTGGCTAAGTTTGGTTCCAATTGGCTCAGTAGTTTCTGAGAAGATCTTTGAATGTCTTTTCCCATATGGTCCAATGATAAATATATGTTTCCCGATGGCGGCAATCTTGATTGAGGTCCGACCACAAAAACAACTGTTTTGTAGGGGACAACCCAAGGGCCATTGTGGTCAAGTTTGGTGTAAATTGGCCCAGTAGTGTCAGAGGAAAAGTTAACGCCGGACAGACGACAGAAGACGGACGGACGAAAAGTGTCTGAAATATTGACCTTTTCAAAAAGGTATCAATCGCAACTTACTTGGATGACTCCATTGTAAGGTGAAAGCCAAGATCTTTTGCACTAGAAACATCATCTAAGGATGAGGCAACATAGAAAATTGATGTTATTTGTCTTGATTATATATTCATTACGTCTTTTGTTGTTATTATATATATTAGTGATGAATGTAAACAATGAGCATTTTCAAGTGTTGAAAAATCAGTTTGAATTGATTTATCTTCGTCGTATTCACATAGCAAGCAGTAAACTGGTATCTTATAAGAAATATGCTCATCCACATATAAATATTCAGAATACACACTTCAGCGATAAAGTGCATAAGCTAGTACCAAAGCAAATAACAAAATACCGAGGTAACTGTGAATTTAGGTTCTGCATATGCGCATTTCGACAAATTATGTCTCATCAATGCAGAGCAAATAAAACATTTGGAAATCCATTCCCAAAATATGTGCAAAATCGGATAGAGAACAAATTACCAATAGGATGAAAAATTATACAGCCAGCACCTTTTGGAAGTGCAAACGATCGATTTTACTTATATTATTTCTTCCGGTGAACTAACAATATTGCCAAATGGAGTGAGAAAAACAGGATCAGGATAAAAACTAAGCATGTAGCTCATGAAATAAATACTTATGCAAGCGTTGCTGATATTCTCCAGAGGAAGCCGGGTCTGGTCTACTGCAAATATTCGCACCAGACACATTAAAACATATTCACCGAATAGGAACCTGTGCGCCTGAAATATCTGTCTTACGGTTTTGTCTGTAGGCTGTAGAACGTTTTTCGAGGAAAATATCTTTCAACAGAATATGTCAGATGAGCTGTTTATGTTTTTCTGTTGAAAAGGACATAGTTCGTGTACAAAGTGGGGTTTATTATTTATCTAGTTGACTGTCAAGTGTGTCTAATTCTGTAGTTGTGAAAAAGTTGTCCCACAAGAGCTGATTTCTTGTAATTATTGCCACTACATTGCGTTACAAAATATTTTTTCTGTTTTACATGAAAATTAAATTTACATCGCTCACACTTCTTGAGGCAACTTTAAAAGATATTTCTTACTTTCAATGCCTAATTTCAACAACATATGCAGCTGCACTGTCAAGAAAATCGTTGTTTGAAAAAAATAATAACGCAGGCTGTTTAAAGTAACTTTTAGCACATGCTGTGCATCTTTCTTACGGTTACTTCGTTTGCTATTTAACGAACATATAAGGGGACGACCTTTTGATTTTCGGGGGGGGGGGGGGGGGGCTTGGGCGGTTTTGTCTAGGAAAAATATTTATTTTCATAAAGTTTTCGAGCAGATTGTTGATTTTACACCAATGTAACATCAAATTATTTATTTTCTTAACAAGTAGGATTAAAATATTTATTTTGACTGGCACCAAGATTAAATTATTTATTTACAACATATCCCACGCTCATCCTGAAAATCAAATGGTCGTCCCCTAACTACATGGTATGTGAAAAACACGGTAAAAATAATTGTTGAGGACATTTCAGCTATTTCCTACAATCAATGAAGGGATATGAAGTAAATGCTCATGTGACAAAATCTCTACAAATTCATGGTAAAGATTGATTGATTGAATATTGTTTAATGTCTACTGAGCAATAATTCAGCTATATCAAGACGAGAACAAGTTTGTTGATAAATAATCTCTTTGGGGTATGGAAAGGTTAATAGGACGGGAAATCCTGACTGCCATTGGAAAAGAAGGGTGAAATCGAAAAGGGCGGGGATTTTAGCCTTGTAGCCAATAACCTACGGACTACTCAAAAAAGAGCTTGCTACAAGTGTTCTTTAATGTGCAGAAAGCGTGGCATTTCTTCCAACACGTGGACCTGAGTTTACATCCCATCCGAAAGATGGGTTGTGTATTTATTCATTCCGCACAACCACGGCCATCCAGTTTTGGAGGGGTTGTACCACGCAGCCTGGAATACTGGGTCCTATTTCTATATCCTGAGGTTCCCTCGGGTCTCATGCTAAAGACAAGCAATAGAACAACGCTTTTATTGTATTTCTTCATCTTGCGAGTCTGTTTCGGCAGAATGTTTCATTTCTCCGTATAATTCTTTATCAGTACGTAATTGAGAAAGATATAACGCTTTCGTCTTCCGCTATTTTGAATATGTTTATTTAAGAATACAACAATTTTTACCCATATGGGGATATCTTGTGCATTTTTACTCATTTGCATATTTTATTGCAGAGTCAAATACGGTTGCCGGAATTCCATTGTATTTGGTAGGCAAAATTGTGAAAAATAACTATTCTTGCTGAAAACTGAGTTGCAGATCAAATACAAGGTTAAACTCTGATAGGACATTTGATATGCAGTCAAACGAATCGTGTCAGATTGACTTAGAAGATAATTTCAAAGTTCCCAAGCCATATGAAAATCCGAAGCGCGAGTCCTTTAACATCCCATCATAAATATTTTGACAAAATGGCTGAAAACGTCAACTTCCAAAGCTTCATTGCCAGGGTTTAAGTGCAAAGTCATAACGAAAACAATACACATGGTAAGACAACAAAACTTTGAATGCCAAAGAAAATGCTGCTACAAACCTTAATTATGTACTTTGTAAACTCGAATTTCCCACTGAAGCTAAATATGCCCCAATTTGATGATGTATCAATTTATAAAATCAGCGTTTTCTCTGAAAATTCTCGATTTACGTTTTTTTTGACATAGGGTCTGTAAGTCTCGTCATGTGACACCGAGAAATCGCGATAAATTACTATTTGATAACGTTTCCCGCCAAAATATGATGTTGCATGATTTATGACGTCCAAACTTTGTGTTTAAAACGTCATATGTTTTTGTTACAAATGCAACTTCCGGGTACAAAGTATGTGCCAGGAAGTTTCAAAATTGAACGAGACTTACAAATCTTATTGAAAACGTCACAAGGAAGTGCAAAAGTGATTTTAAAAAGGAATACAGTAACGGGTATGACCAAATATCCGTGTTTTTAGCAATAAAAGCTGTTTGACGAAGTCAGCGTTGGTGAGAATGCTGATAATTCGTCTTTCAACCTACAACCATGCCCTGATAAAACAGTAAACAGTCCTACAGTACTACCGGAGACAGAATACAGTTGACAATTTTATTAAAATAATATTTTCGCTATCAAAAAGATAGACGTATATATAATATTATGGCTTTGTTTATACAGGTAACGATACAATACACTAACTATATGAATACAAACACAGGGAGGCACATATGAGCAAAGAAATAGGTAAAAAAAGTAATTAATGAACAGACATACATTTATATCCACATTTATTACACGACAAGGAATATAAAAAAATGAAAATAATTCAAACTTCTCTAATCTCTAGCAAAATCAAACATCAAATATATGACCATAACATAACCTCTGTTAGAAGAACGCTAACCTACGCCAACACGGTCGTTATCATTTCTAATATTAATTGTAGCTTTTGTTATATATTATACCATTGAATAAAAAAAATAACATTTGATCTCTTTTCATCAATTAGCAGAATTGAATCTATAACTACTATAAAATAATAAGCATAGTCAGTCACGATCGTCCCATACACAAATTATAATAAAGTGTAAAAAACTGATATTTAATATTTACCCGTAGAAAATTTATTTGTTTAAAACTAAGCTGTATCTCCCTAATGCAAAGCTTGTCCGCTCATAGCTGATTCTGCATTATTGCTTCATCCTATCAGTTTTGGATATTTGTATTTATTTAACCTCAGGTTATGTGTCTTTCCATTTGCTCTGCACCAGAGAGACACGATTTACCATATGCAGAAGCTGAATTTAAGGTAACTTAGTAATACTATGACGCAAAGGTAATTTTGTTTTGACGATTTTCCATCCAAGATGTTTATATAGTCTAAGAATGATTGGACATATGAATCAGACAGAGCAGAATATTAGAGAATAAAAATGCTACCTTCATTTATCAAACTGAATGCTATTTGTGCTTTGTCAAAACTAAGATTAAGAAAAATAATTAAAGCGTTGTTCCATTGTTTATTTTACCATGTATTTGTAGAGACGTTATCTCATGTGCATTTACTCCATATCCTTTCATTGATTATTTAGGTGTGGTACGGTGTTACCCTCTTAAGACAGAAATTTTGTAGATTTGAAATTTTACTTTGCACAATTAAATTGCTTGACTTTTGTATTGCTGATGTTGAATCACAATTTATTCTTGCGGAATTTACTCAACTGCCAATTCGATAATGCAAATGTGAAATGAAGAAATGCAAAGTGAGCTTTGCAAACAACGGAAAATATCCACAAGCTTTGTCTGACCACAAATTCCAGAAGGCAACAATAGAAAAATTCAGTTTCTAACCAATCGTAAAAAAGCTCAAATTTTCGAAATAGGATGTCTTGTGAAGTGAGATTAAAAGCGTGAAATTTATTTCTGAGTTGTGACATGTGAATAATGTATTGCGGAAAAATTTGAATAATTTTGTATGCTACAAAAAGGGTGTAAATGTATTTCATTCTTCAAGCCACTTTTAATATGCAGAACGTTTTCACCAAAGCGTTGAACATTTTACCCATGTGTAAATGTAATGCATTGAAACCGGCCGTTGTTAAACCTTCTGAAATTATTACCAGTAAATTGCCGTTGTTTGATGAACTCTAGACTACGCCCACACGGTCTTTATCATGTAGGGTTCTGATATTCATTCTAGCTTTTGTTATATTACTATTTAATAAGAAATATAACACACGATCTTTTTATCAATTTGTAACCACAATAAAATAAAAAGCAGAGTTAATTCGACCGGCCTATTCAAAAATTACAATACAGGGTCTAGTATCTCCCTAATGCAAAGTTTGTCCGGACATTATTGATCCTATCAATTTTGGTGAATTGTCTTTGTATAACCTCAGGTTATTTGTCTTTCCAATGTTCCAATTTGCGGCCGGGAATTTGCACGGATAAGACTAAATTTGCCATATGAAGAAGCCGAATTTAAGGTAGCTCAAGGTAAAATTTACTGTGACGCAAATGTAATTTTGTTTTGACAATTTTCTATTTAAGATGTTTATACAGTCTAAGTATGATTGGAAATATGAATCAGAACAGAATAATAGAGCATGTGAAATGCTACCTTCATTTATCAATCTGAATACTATTTGTGCTTTGTCAAAACTTGGATACAGAACAACTGACAATTAAAGCGTTGTTCCATTACTTATTTATACCATGTATAAGTAAAGACTTTGTCTCATGTGTATTTACCCCATATCCCTTCATCGATTAATTATGTATGGTACGCTGTTACGCTTTTTTGTAGAATTGAAACTTTACTTGCGCGGCTTTTGTATTTCTGATGTTGATTCTCAATCTATTCTAGCGGAATTTACGCAACAGCCAACTCGATTATGCAGAAACATGATGAGCTTTGTAGACAGCGGGGTAAAAATTGATCTTAATACCACTGTATGGAAACAACACCGGATATTGGTACTAGGACTGTTACCTGCAATGGAGAAAAGCATTGAAATGGCACTTGTTTAGTTAGTACCAGATTTACTGTACGTTAACAGTTCGATGCTTTTCTCCATTGTCGGCACCAGTCCTAGTCCCATTACGACCTCATTTTGTTCGCAGTTTTCTCGGCATTTAGTCCGTCACTCATTTTATACGCAGTTTTCTCAGCTTTTAGTCTGTATCTTGATTATGAAGTTACAATTTGATAAGGTATTTTCAGGTTTTTATCCTACAACTTCCTGTTAACGAGACTTGAATATTTCATTTATACCCAAAAATTATCGTATGTTTTCTTCGCTTGCATAAATGAAAGTTAATCTAATTTTGCTATAAAGCTTGACAATGAAAAGTTGCAGCATGTTTACCATTGTGCAGTTTCCTTTTTGGAGTTACTATAATTTTTTCACTTACAGTACCTAACTATTACAAAATTGTTTGTCGCAGTTTTCTAAGCCTGTGTACTTGAAAACTAATTCAAATTTCATACGATTAGTTGCAAAGTGAAATCAACTTTGAGACCTATAGCAGTACTGCTCCTGTAAACATTCTTTCCTTTCCGGCGTGCAGAATGTCTGGTTACCTAAATACCCCTTGAACTAGTGCGTATAATCCGTCAGAATCAATATAAATGTACCCTTGTGCATTTATGTCTTGGATTTTTTGTCCTAGTGTATTTTATCCAAACGGAAAGAAAAAAATGGATGGAGAGAATTTACTGTTACACTTTCAGTGTGTCGACGCAGTAATAATATATAGCTTCCTGTCGAGAAATAGTTGTGTCTCGGGGAACCATAAACTTGTTTTTTTCCCACAGCCAGTTCATAATAATTGTATACTATTGTGTGACTACTTCCTATTTACCGGAATTTTAATACTAGTATTTCATCGTTTTTTTCGATAATAGTAAGGTAAAAACGATCAATTTGCAGCCCCAAAATATAAAAAAAACATATCAATAAGCTCTATCATATTAGCAAATAATCTACTCGTTAAATTATTTTAATTACAGTGAGAAATATTTGAAACATTTTTTGCCGTTTTTACGAAAAAATGTCAATATTTAACAATGCAATTTTGTTTTTATAATATTAGTCTTATTATGAATTTAATTTCTTGTTTATTTGGTATTGATTTTGGGTTTGTTCCATACTCAGTGCTCAATATCGTTCATTTTTGTCATCGAGAACATTCTAATAAAAGCAGTTATTAGAATAAGTTGAAATATAGCTAATTGACATACTTCATGGGAGTTTGTGATCTTTTGATACATGAGTTGATCTGTATAAATATTACATAACAAATGTAGACTATTCCCATTATATCACAATCTGAAATTGTCACGTTCTGCTCTGCATGACAAGCTGTCCCAAGCCCTGAACGAAATCTGAGAAATTCAACATATCAGACACGTATTAACAAAACCTAAAACTTAGCTAACTTTGAAAAAAAAACGTTCCTCGTGTACTGCTCTAACTAATTTTGGCTACTTATTTATATTATACTATTTATTTGTTCTTTATCAGCTTTAATTCATATCTCGTTTGATTGTCTTTCATTTTTTTTATTTGATATATAGCTGATTTTGGCTTTTAATTTAGATTCTATTAGTTTTGTTCTTTACAGTATCAGCTTTTACACAGACGAGGCCTATGGCCTTCCAAATGTTTGATTTGATTTGCACTTGAGACATATGTTGCGAAAATTCCATTTGCAGAAACAAAATTCACATAATTTCTATATTCTATATTGACTTCTTTAATTTGCAAGCACTCAATGTAGAGGAAAAGAAACCTGATCATCTTCGGGAAACATTGTTAGACAATATGTTTTAATGAAAACGGTATCCTATTAGTTGGTAACTAGGCATATTGGATAAAAAGTAATTTGATAGCAATGTAATTCATGATGTTTGACTCGTTTTAGTCACACAAGACGATAGTTGTGATGATATAATCAATCCCTTTGTCATTTTTGTCAATGTTAAATTTTTTTACATCATGTCCATCTTTTGATCAATATTTTAGATTAGCCTAATTCTGATATTCAAAATGATCGTTATTTACACAACACTCAATAGCAGTTCAACGCTATTTATTATTTATTTTGTTCATTTTGTATTTACAGTTCGTCTAAATTAAGAATAATTATCCATTTTTCTCATCAAATTTTATAGAATTTTATCTATACCACAAAATAGCGTTTGCAAAAAAGTGAAAGCTAGTATACAGGACAATTATATGTACAATGCAATGCATTAATTGCATTCGTGTACGTGTAACTAACAAATACTTGTTAGTTTCTTTGCACAAAATAAGAACATAAATGTTTATCTTGAAAGCACCAGATATAACACCACAATACAAGCCATATCAAACACTTGTATATCTTCAATGGAGATTCGATATTTCGCAAGTCCAAAAAAGATGTATAAAACTTGAAAAAAATGTGACGTATTGTTCACTCCGGAGTTACTTTAGCACGCAATAGTAAACTAGAGGCTCAGAGACTGAGCCTGTATCGCTCACCTGGCAAAATGCTTTTACGCCAAACATGACTAAAAAAGATGTTTTCTTACCAATGGGGTCAAAGGTTTAGCTATGTTCTTCATTAGCACCAATGTTTTTTTGTCTGATCCTATTGAAATGAATAATTTTTGCAAAGGACCTTCTATACATTTCAGAGATGATGACTATAAGGATGGTTATCTCATTTCTGGCACCAATGTTAAACTATATTCTGCACTGGAGGCCATCTTTTTTTTATCAGATCCAAGTACCTTCCATACATCCTTACTGTAAAGATTGGTTGAATTTGCTTCAGTAGCGTCAGAGGAGATAGCAAATAGATGCTTTTCCCATAGGGTCCCATGTTAGACTATGTTCTGCGCTGGCGGCCATGTTTTTACACGGATCGAAAAATTTTTGGCAAACTAAGTAAAGGACCTTCCATACATTATTCCTGTAAAGTTTGGTTCCATTTGCTTCAGTAACTTCAGAGGAGATAGCAAATATTTGCTTTTCCCATAGGGTCCCATGTTAAACTATGTTCTGCGCTGGCGGCCATGTTTTTTCACAGATCGAAAAAAATTCGGCAAACTAAGTAAAGGACCTTGCATACATCATTCCTGTTAAGTTTGGTTCAATTTGGTTCAGTAGCTTCAGAGTATATGCTTTTTCCATAGGGTCCCATGTTAAACTATGTTCTGCGCTGGTAGCCATGTTTTTTCACGGATCGAAAAAATTTCGGCAAACTAAGTAAAGGACCTTCCATACATCATTCCTGTAAAGTTTGGTTCCATTTGCTTCAGTAACTTCAGAGGAGATAGCAAATATTTGCTTTTCCCATAGGGTCCAATGTTAAACTATGTTCTGCGCTGGCGGCCATGTTTTTTTCACAGATCGAAAAAATTTCCGCAAACTACGTACAGGACCTTGCATACATCATTCCTGTTAAGTTTGGTTCCATTTGCTTCAGTAGCTTCAGAGGAGATAGCAAATATATGCTTTTCCCCTTAGGATCCCATGTTAAACTATGTTCTGCGCTGGCGGCCATGTTTTTTCACGAATCGAAAAAATTTCGGCAAACTAAGTAAAGCACCTTCCATACATCATATCTGTAAAGTTTGGTTCTTTTGCTTCAGTAACTTCAGAGGAGATAGCAAATATTTGCTTTTCCCATAGGGTCCCAGGTTAAACTATGTTCTGCGCTGGCGGCCATGTTTTTTCACGGATCGGAAAAATTTCGGCAAACTAAGTAAAAGACCTTCCATACATCACTCCTGTAAAGTTTGGTTCCATTTGCTTCAGTAGCTTCAGAGGAGATAGCAAATATATGCTTTTTCCCATAGGGTCCAATGTTAAACCTAAGTTCAGCGCTGGCGGCCATGTTTTTAGGAGGATCGGAAAAAATTTCGGCAAACTAAGTAAAGGACCTCCCATACATCATTCCTGTAAAGTTTGGTTCCATTTGCTTCAGTAACTTCAGAGGAGATAGCAAATATTTGCTTTTCCCATAGGGTCCCATGTTAAACTATGTTCTGCGATGGCGGCCATGTTTTTTCACGGATCGAAAAAATTTCGGCAAACTAAGTTAAGGACCTTCCATACATCACTCCTGTAAAGTTTGGTTCAATTTGCTTCAGTAGATTCAGAGGAGATAGCAAATATATGCTTTTTCCCATAGGGTACAAAGTTAAATCTAAGTTCAGCGCTGGCGGCCATGTTTTTTGGCAGATCGTAAAAATTTCGGCAAACTAAGTAAAGGACCTTCCATACATCATTCCTGTAAAGTTTCGTTGAAATTGGTTCAGTGGTTTCAGAGGAGATGGCCAAAATGTGAAAAGTTTACGGACGGACGGACGGACGGACGACGGACGGACGGACGACGGACGCCAAGTGATGGCAAAAACTCACATGGCCTTTAGGCCAGGTGAGCTAAACAAATGAGAGATAACTAGTTTTTCGCACGAATATTTGCCACCGTTTTCAATCGGAATCCATAGTATTTCGCGAAATACCAGGTATTTCGAAGAAAAAACCTGCAGTTTCCGATTGAAATGTTTAGTTTTTCAAACGAATATACTAGGTTTTTTAATGAAAATTCATAATTATGAATTCATAATTATGAATTTAATATATGAATTTAAAACGAAAATGCAAATTCTCTGATTCTTGTGGGGACTGTCATTTTGGTTTTCAGTGTAGTTCCCCCATAACCGAAGGCACTATGGCGAACTTATAACCATTCGTTATTTACCCTTTTTGGTTTCCACTGTAGTTACCCGATAACCGAAGTTTATAAGGCGTAACATTTGGACCATTTATTATTTACCTCTCTGGAAAAGCTGAACTTATATTTTGTGTATTTTGTTTTATTAACCCTTTAAATTATGACCTATTTTTACCAATCATGAAAATGCCAAAGTTATTTTACAGTTCTTAATCAGCTTAGTCAATGTAACTTGTATGATTATAATTATTCAAAAAGGAATATTTCAAAGAATACGAAAGCATTATTAATGAATTTATTGCTCTGCAAATACCTGCTTGAAACGAGTAATTGATACATTAACAAAGAAAAGATAAGGAGTAAATGAACATGATGCAAAATCTATACAAATACTTGGTAGAACCAAACAATCATGTTTTTTTTATTTTTTTATTTTATTTTTTTAGAAAACTATTTCTATGGTTGATTTGGACTACCAGCATAACAATACATCAAATAGATAAATCATTTAACTAATTTGAATTTCTAATTGAATTGACAGGGCTGAATGGGTTAATTGTTTTTATTATTTTTTTTTATGATGTTGCTTTGTGTTGAATTGATTGTTTTTGACATCAAAAAATGGAAAGTATTTTTTGTATCGGGTACTGATTTTTATGCATACCGGAAAATTGTCGTAACTTATATTAGAAAACTAAATTAATGCAACGTCTGGAATATTTTATTATTATTATTATGTACCTCTGTTCGTATGCATAGCCAATCTTTTTCAGGAAAATTTTGAGCATTTCTCTCTACCAGATTTGGAAAGTTTTGCAAAATAAAAATGTATTAATTCTATTTATCCTTTCTATATAAATTGCATAATACCGAAGTAACTTTAAATGTTTTATTTACATGTAAAAATGTTGATAAGTCATGCCTCCCTCCTCCGTGCAGCTCAAATCAAAACATTTGGAAGACCATAAACCGAAATATGTCAAAACAATCCTTTGTTCAGAAATAAATCAAAATAGGATAACAAAGGAAGCATAGCTTACAAGATTCAAGATTCAAGATTTCAAGATTTTATTTATATAAAGCTCAGGCACAGTGTGCAACATGAGCAAACAAGACATTACAAGTTACAAACAATCAACAAGAATAATACAAATTAACATACATATAAATATAAAGTAGAAAAAAACATAGTGGATAGAAGTATCTATGCAAATAATTCACTAAGACCTTTCAAAAATAATGAAACATTTTTTAAAAGTCGTGGATTACATATAGAAAACATACCAGCCATTTTAACAATATTACTATTTTGTAAATAATAATTAGGTATACATTTTCTTCGTAATATTTGTAATTCTTCATTATTACAAATAAAAAGGTAGTGAAATTCATCACCAACCACGTCTAAAGAACACTTCGTACATTTTCTATCTTCTCCTTTATTTGAAACCAGCGACATAAGGCCTTTAATATATGTAAAAGATGATAGAGAAAAAAGGTCAGTAGAATAGGAATTAAAAGAAACACAGTGCAAAGTATCAGACCTCTTGATGAAAAACTGTGAAAGGAGATGGTAACACAAAAAAGTAACATGTTTATAGAATCTTGTCGAAAAATGACCAAGTTCATCTATCCCTCAAATCACCTAACTTTCAGATCTATTGGTTAAAAGCTGCGAAGGAGCCTATTACACATAATGAGTGCAATGCCTATAGAAAATTGTTGAAAATGACCAGGTTCAACTATCTGTAAAATCCGGAAAAAATCATAATATGCAACCAAAATAGGAGATGCACATGTTTAATGTATACAGAAACACTCTTCAAAGTTTCAGGCTTCTTTGTAAAGACTGTGATATGAGTTGATTACACAATAGTAATTCCCTAAGTGCGGACGAACAAGTTGACAGAGAGACAGACCGACGGACAGACAGACAGGCTTAACCTATATACCACACAACTTCGTTTACTGGGGATATAAATATTTTTAAATCCATAAATCCATAAAGCTATAATAGAGAACGAGTTACCAAAAAAGGACCTAAATAGAAAGTAAAAATCAGCTTTGGACAGAGCTATACACGAGGGAGATAATTACTTCTTACTTTTTAACAAAATTTCTTAAATTAGGATATTGCAAGTTTAAATATAAATCGATTTTCTGGCCAGCATCGAAATACTGGCTACTGTTGGTTGGTAAACTCCCTCGGCGACTAACAGACCACCAGCAGAGGCATCGGCACAGTGGTAATAAATGATAAAATGAACATAAGCAATGAAAGAACATCAAGTAAATGGGGGTAGTAACAAAATTACCGAACATAATTGTCGAGAGCCAAAGTCCAAGAGGCAAAAAGACAAAGCAGGTGGAAACCATC
This sequence comes from Modiolus philippinarum, assembly GCA_002080025.1. NCBI lineage: Eukaryota > Metazoa > Mollusca > Bivalvia > Mytilida > Modiolidae > Modiolus > Modiolus philippinarum. The sequence goes on along the minus strand of MJUU01003168.1, from coordinate 75,618 downwards.
GAAAAAAATTGTCGACCGCAATGGTCCTGACTTGATACAGGCATTTCAAAAGGAATGGTGGGTTAAACCGGTTTTATGGCGGTCCAGCTCTCGCGTAACGAATCAAATGTGAAACATCCACTCTGTAAGCAGGAAAAGCTAGAATATTACTGTCCATGATAGGGAAAGTTGTGTTGATAATTTTGTAATTTAAATAGTATGAGCACATCAGAAAAAGTCTCTACTAATATGTGGTAGAACCAAGCAATGGAAGTTTTCTGTTCCTCATCTTCAAGTCACTATGAGGCCTTCAACATGTAGGTTATTTTTTTTTTAATATTTGTAGCTTTAAAGCGCCTTAGTTTTGTGTCGTTGTTGTGTATTTTTGTTTATTTGACTTGTCTTTGTAAGGTTGGCTTAATTTGTGTTTATATATACTATATTATTCTTATTATTTCATATTTCATCTTTGACCGTTGATTCAAAAGAGTAATGATGGAGCACTGAGCGATGATGAATTGTTAATCAACATCTCCTTAGGAAGGTTCGAGGTGACGACCTAAAATCATATATGATACAACAACATCAGCGACGTAAAATAATATGTGATACAACAACATCACTATATTAACCCCCCCCCCCAAAAAAAAAACAACCAAAAACAAAACAAACAAAACAAGACAAAAAAAACAACAACAACAAACAAAGAAACAAAGAAAAACAAAAAAAAAACAAAAAAAAAACAAACAAACAAACAAAAGCAGATGTCCATTTGAAAATTTAGAGTCAAGAGAGAAAAGTACAAATTCAAAATGGGAATATAACATTCATTGTATTCAAAATTATCTTGTGAAGTACTTTTGTGGTTATTGCTTGGGAAGCATTTACTCATTGTCTCATTATTGTAGCTACAAGAGGACAGCTATTATAACGTTAGGAGTATAAAACTGAATGATTCAAGTATGTTCCATTGTCTTGAAGTTGTCAATTTTACGTTTGACCCTAAAACAGGACAATACAAATATCAAGTGTTTGCATTAATGAAAGCTTATATATAAGCTTTCATTCCGGAGAGGGAACTACCAATGTGCAGATCTAACAATGTTGGGCTGATTTTCAGACGTATATATAAATAATTCATCTAGCCCAGTATAATGTCTTACGATATTATCCATTGGACAGGTATAGTCACATACTTCAGACAACCGTATAAAAATTATAACCTTGTGTGGCGGCATTCCTTGTCGAAAGACATTGAATCCTCTCTGCTATACAAACAGCTGATTTGCACGAGCACCTATACATCATGTATTGCGTTACAACCCTAGATTAAACCTACGAGGAGGTATCACCCGGTTACCGAAAGCTATATTTTTATATAGCCTAGGTAGCCGCGTGGTCTAGGGCGCTGGACGTAGTGCAGGCGGTGTTGCCAATGATGTCACAACAGTGATGGTTCGAATCCCGGAGAGGGAACTACCAATGTGCAGATCTAACAATGTTGGGCTGATTTTCAGACGTATATATATATATATATATATATATTACTTATTTGAATTGCTAATTACATTGCTAAGGCTGGACAGATTTATTTGAGTATTCTTTTACTGTTAATTGGTCACTTATTTCCTGTTCATTAAAAAACAATGGAAGCAAATATGCATAAATAAGCACAGCGTGTTTGACGTGTTTTATCATTTGTTTAATTTGGAGTGTCCGATAATCATTATTTTTTTTATTCATATTAAGGAAATGTATATTTGAAACATCGCGATATTGACGTAGAATTTAAAATGACAAAGGAAAGATTTCGATTTAATTTTAAATTGCTTCTCATGACCTATATTAGCTATCAATTCTCTTTTTGTTTTAATTCAAACTTGTGTAGAATACTAATAAAAGGATATCATAATCAAAACAAACTGTTACAAAAGAAATAACAGGAAATAACAGAACGCTTAAAAATTTTTAGTCTGGTCAGGCTCTTTTCCTACTTTAGTGGAATTGTCTATAAAAGATTTTACAGTTGTGTATTTCATAAGTATGTCAATGAAATAAAACTAAAGGATTAGCCCACCTCCCACAAAAAAAAGGAATAAAAATAAAAATCAACACAATAAAAAGTCATTCAAAATTCATTGGTTCAAGGATTTTAATGCTGTCCTTCAGAAAAAAAAATTCAGAAGCAATGATTTCTGATAACATAACTGTTTTTACGTCATAGAGTGAAAGGTGTTTTCAGATGTCAGATGCATGTATACTATACAATCAAATTAATAATTAATATCTCCAACTTGAAAACTTTTTGATCACAAAACAAGCTTCCATATTTCAATTTGTACTTCAAAAAATATTGGTAATTGGATAATAAATTTTGTTTTTAACATTTGATTGCAATATAATTCCCCTTCATAAAGTACTTTTATGAAGTTTTATTTTAATTCTGATAAAATTTTGATGGAACATTAATCTTTCAAAAAGTAATTACATGTATTAAAATTTTGAATCATGTTACAAAAGCAATTGTCACTTTTGAAATAAAAAATCAATAATTGTACAAATATTAATTTACATACACTTGATAAACATTTTGATAAATGGTTATGCACAATAAAATAAAAGGCAATGAACAGACTTCTGGGTTGCTAATTTGCATTTCAAAATATCGTGTTATATAGTGGAATACTCAAGTAGCAGCAATAGGACAAATTTAAAATATGAAAGGAGGGGTCAAAACAGTAGTTTACCAATGTATCAAAACAAAAATTAAAAAGTTATTGTGAATTAAGTTGCTACAAATGATGGCCACTTCGACAACTTACGCCCGGTCTTTATAGTGCAGATCAAATCTTAACGTTTGGAAGAACATAAACCAAATGTTTTTAAAATTTGATACAGCACAAATGATGATTAAAAAGACAAAACAATTTAAAACAAAACAGAACACACATAAAAAATAAACTGCTGCTCAAGAGCGCATGATACGCCCATCCACTGTCAACTCGAACTTTATGGCATTGTTGGACCACAACAAAATTTTGATTGAAAAAAAATCAAACAGAATATGTGCCTTACCAAGATGTAACCATTCAACAAATATCAAATTAATATGTAAAAAATGAATTTTCAAAAAAATATTAAGTCCAAGGGCCATAACTGTCCACAACAATCATTTAACAGGAACCAAATTTAAACTTAATCCATAATTTATAAACATACAATCATACACTATATATCAAATCAACATATTCACACATTGTAAAGAAAAGGAGGAGAAACTGATGTTTTTCAAAAATTTACAAAGTCCAAGGGTCATAACTCTGTACAAAATCAACCGACCAAAACCAAATTCGAACTTGAACTGTATCTCACCTACATATAGTCATATACCAAATATGAAATCAATATGTGAAGCGGTTACAGAAAAAAAAACTCCGGAAACCTATATTTTTTAAAATTTCACTAAGTCCAAGGGTCATAACTATGTACAAAATCAACCGACTGGAACCAAATTCGATCTTGATCTGTATCTCTCCTAGATATAGTCATATAACAAATATGAAATCAATATGTCAAGCGGTTACAGAAAAAAACTCCGGAAACCTATATTTTTCAAAATTTCACTAAGTCCAAGGGCCACAACTCTATACAAAATCAACCGACCGGAACCAAATTCAAACTTGATCTGTATCTCACCTAGATATACTCATATACCAAATATGAAATCGATATGTCAAGCGGTTACAGATGAAAAACTCAGGAAACCTATATTTTTCAAAATGTCACTAAGTCCAAGGGCCATAACTCTGTACAAAATCAACCGACCGGAACCAAATACGAACTTGGTCTGTATTTCACCTAGATATAGCCATATACCAAATATGAAATCAATATGTGAAGCGGTTACAGAAAAACTCTCCGGAAACCAAAAAGTTAACGGACAGACGGACGGACAGACAGACGGACGGACGGACGGAAGGAGGGTATACCATAATACGTCCGTTTTTAGACGGGTGTATAAAAAAACAAAATGAAAAAATGAAAAACCAGAAAAACAGCTAAAGACGGAGCTATGCACGAAGCAAACACTCCTAAGGTTATCAAAATTTTCTTAAATATCTATCGAAGCACATAGTTAGAAACAAGGAAATGGAGAAACGAACCTCATAAATCACAGTACTTAGTGCTCCGGAAGGGCCAGATTTAGTAACCGTCATGTGTCGCAACTCGTGTCGAAATTATCATAGAAAGGTTTCGCAATATCATTTAGCATTAACTTAATAGTTCATAGTTCGTGTGTTTTGTGGGCATGTGGTGTCTTTCGTCTTCCGTCTTTTGGTGTTCTTGCTTTTGCCTTGTCTCTGGACTTTGATTTGTGTAATCTTGTGCTTTGTTCCTCTGGTATGCTACTGCCGTTGTTTTATCAGATATTCACAAAATGATCCAAGTAGAAATTTTACTTCAATTTCGTATATTTTGTGGTATTTTAAATTTTTAATTTCCTTTTGATCTTTTCAATAATTTTAATTGATTTAGTCTGAGCAACAATTCCTTGCTCTTCAAAATGTAAATGAATATGAAACAAAAATAATTAATTTTAAATTCACTTTGAAAGAAATTGTGCTTTATAAATCAGAGACAACATTACAACATAGATTTTGCGTAAAATATTGAAGTAATTGTTGCATTAATTGATATGTGCATTTTACTTCCATTAGTGACGAATCAGTTCTACAATGAATTTTTATGTTTTTATTCTTTTTTATTTTCTTTCGTACGTAGATATAAATGAAAAAAAAATCAACCCAGTTTCCCATCGAACATTTCAATTATTTATTTATTCCATTTATTGACTAATTTTACATTTACTTCGGTATTTTGTAATTTTAAAGGTTTTGATCTGTTCTGCACTGAATAGACATACATTTTCGGATTGGTCATCCACAGAAACTTAATTTACTGTAACTTCGGTATAGAACCATTTTATCTTGATCACAAGGTACGCGTATTGCATTTTTTCAATTAACTTTCTTTATTCCAACTAAAAAAATATATAACAGACAGTTAAAAATTTGCAAACTTGTTTGGTTTCAAACTGACGAAAAATGAAGGAATAAAACAAAGAAAGCGTTGCTCGGGATCGTCTATACTTACACGAGGTATGAGCAAAACTCATTGTTGAAAGCCTCACGGTGACTTCAAGATGAAGAATAACAATAAAAGCGTTGTTCCACTGCCTTGTTTAACTTGTATTTGTAGAAACTTTGTCTCATGTGCATTTGCTATATATCACTTCATTGCATATGTTTGCTATTTATTGTAAGATCTACAAAATTTAGATTTTAAGTCTTGTCATGAGTAGTTAAGAAGCTTTTGATATCATTTGTATAGTTTAAAACAAATTGTTGCTTAGAAAATGTTATGATGCTAGTCAGTATGTAAAAGAACATTCTTATGTAATCTATTTGATTTTATGAAGTTCCTGTTATTCACAATTTAATAGTATATTATTTATTCATCTATCCCTTTAGTCCACGTGTTAAAAAAAACAAAAAGTGAATTATTCCGAATAAATTTATGTTGCGATACACTTCTCAAGATGTAAGTCAAAAGATGGAGAAATATGAAATTATGAGTTGTTTAAATGATATATTAAAAACAAAAAAATGACAATATATGTGTTAAAGTGAACAATGTAGAGTGCTGAAAATTTTGCGAGACCAAATATTCCATTGTACCGCCTTCTTCAAGTTCCTAGGGCCTGGGAGGGGGGGGGGGGGGGTTCGCTTCTCAATATGAGAATAAATAGAATTTCAAGTAAATGTGAGTTTTTGTTAGAAATTCAATAAGAAGTAATTGAAGTGAGAAAAAATAGTAGGTTGATCATCTCATTTTTTAGGTATAAGTGATTGAAAATTTGGAGGGAAAATGAACTCCTCTGAATTTCTCATAGGGTTAGCATTGCCAAAGGCTTCACCATGAATGAATGTGACTGAATTAATCGAATTTGATGAAATTTTTACAGAATTTCAAAAAGATGTATAAAATGAAATTCTGGAAAGAGTAATGAGGTACATGGACAAAAAATTATAACGCTTTTAAATGGATAAAATCAGAGGATTCTGAAAATATGACAGAAATCTCAAATCATGAGGAGCGAACCTCCTTAAAAAGATTTTTTCTCCAATTTCTTGCAAATTTAAGCATCACCTGACCGATGTGATCAAAATATTTCTCATCTCTAGAGAAAGAACAACTGACGTGAAATTTCCCGCCAAATCTATTCGAAATATAATCCTCTGTGTTTCGCATTATGTCATTCAAGAAACATTTTCAACAAATTAAACACGTTAGTTATGAAATTTCTGACACCATATTAAATAAATTTTCAAATGTTTAAAAACTCGGGAAGCCCCGTTTTCAAACATTAGCAAAATTTATTTAACTCGATGTGAGAAATTTCATAATCAACTTTGTTTTCGTAATATAGTTAAAAAAATGAGAAAATCTTTGACGTTTTCGGTATATTACATGTAGTACTGTAAAAGCTGCTATCCGTCAATATGGAAACCTATTTTGACACGAAAGTCACAGTTTTGATAAAGGTATACAAAGGTCAGGTAAATAGGAAAACGTATGAGTAGAGGATGATTTGTAACTTGATACTCTCTTGGATATATTTTTTGACTTAAATAGTGTCGATCTTTCTAAACCGAGTTCAACAACGAAAAAGTCTTTGAAATTATGAGTAATTTTTTTGTTGTTGTAATGCACCGACATTGTCAAAAAAATTCTAGTTTTTAACTCAGTTTTTATTTTAAAATTTTTTTTCTGAAAGTAAAGAGCATCTCCCTCATGCTAAACTCTGTCCAAAACTTATTTTGGCGTTCCATTTAGATCATATTTGGTTATTTGTTCTTTATCTGTTTTTAAAACATCTTTGAGTTATGGTTAAGATTTATCTGCACTGAAGAGACATAAGTTGTCGAAATGGCCATATGCAGACATTAAATTAACAGTTACTTTGGTATTTTGTATTAAACCCTGCAAGTTGAAAGTCTGACTTAAAGACTTTAACATTGTGAAAGTACAAAATGAGACCCCATATTTCAAGCAGTTTTTATTCTTACTTCCAAATCATTTACTGTAATTTTTATTCAACTAGATTTTAATATTTTCCTCTTTTATCATCTCAAGTGATCATATTTCTGTTGTTTTGAAATGAACAGTAAATTATTAATACTGTTTGAAAATAGAATCAAAAACACACAAGAAAACTAATACCCTGTAACGCTTGTTAAGCTATTACATTGCGTCAATGAATATAACAGATCAAAGGTATGAATAATAATCATGGGTTTTTCATGTAACACAATATATAGAAAACCCACTAAATTCGTGCAGGATAAAGTAAAAACTGGGTATGTCAAATCCAGGTAGATGTGGAAGTAAGAGAGAACCGAACCGTCAGTTTAAAAACGAATAATCCAAGGACAATGGCAACAGCTGAAATACCAAAAATAAACACATAACAGGAGTACAGAATAGAAAAGAATATTGAAATCCAGCCGGAATGTCAATTCTCATTTGTGAAACTAGCACGTCATATCTTATTATGATGTGGTGACGGCAAAAAAAAAAAACGAATCAATGACCCCCCAGTTAATTTACGAAACCTTCAGCTGGTGTGGGGGAGGGTGGGGCGGCTCGAAAAAAATGGGGGGGGGGGGGGGTCTTCGCATACATGATCTGAACCTCGACCTACTCTAACGTAAATTTGCAACCCCATTGTTGACTTTCAATGTAACTTTGCAACCCCATTGTAGATCAACACTCAACAATTTTGCTAGCTTTTGAATAGCCAATTTCATGACATAAAATTTCATGAACATTTTATGAGAAATATTCCAATATTCCAATGTAATATTAATTAAATATAAATACCACGTCAAGTAAACATGCATTTAATAGACTGCTAATAATTAACTTCCACCTAAGCTCTAAATAACAAAATACCGAAGTCACTGTTAATTTAAATTATGCATATTCGCATTTCGACAACTTACATGTATGTCTCATCAGTTCAGATCAAGCCAAAACATTTGGATGTCAATCAACCGAATAACATGTTAAAGCTGATAGAGAAGAAATAACCAAAGGATTTTTTTTAATATAATAGCTAAATTTCAGCTAAGGACAAAGATATTCATGAGGGAGATGCTCCTTAGTTTTCAACAAAATTTTGTAAGATGAGAGATCACTGATGTTATTCAAAAAAGATGTTGCCCCGTCATAATTATTAAGATCCAATTAAACTCCATGGCAGACTTCCTAGGTAATTGTAATTCTATTAGAGACTTTATTTTATAGACCCCAACAGGGGAAAAGTCCAAAATACATACCCCATCGTAGGCAAAAAATGAAAAGACATCCTCGATTGCCAGAACCTCCCCACCACCAAATATGAAGTGAGTGACCCCTGGGACAAAACCTTAAAAACGACACACAAAAACATACCAGTTAACAATGCAACCATACATCTCTTTACAATTTGATAATGGATTAGAAAGCTACCCAAACATTTATAAGTATGAACGGCTTAATTGGAGAGCTGTTGGAAAATAATCACAAAATCAGCTGACGGGACAACCACAGACTGGTTTGGATGCATTTTGTTTTTTGCATTTCATTGTCATAGGTATAACAACTCTGCTATAGAAATATATGCCCTCCACCTTAGGAAAAGGATCTCAAAGCGATTAAGAACTTACAATGTAATATGTGTTTCTTTCGCTTTCACAATCTGTAAGCCCTGCCCAATTTGTGTTTGTCCCCTTATGTATATAACCGTGCGAATGAAACCTACATACATTGATTTATTTAATCATTAAACTTGTTATAAAACATCGTTATCGATCAAGTGCGAATCGATGGGATCATTATCAGAGTCTAAACAATAGATGCGATTCTGATAAAGGAATTACTACTGTCATAAAATCAATAATGTTTACGACAGTAATAATGACTTTTTCAACAATAGCATATATTGTGTTGACTATCATAATGATCTCGTCGATCCGCACTTGGTCGATAGTGAAACATTATAAAACATATTATTATAAATGTGAGTACTGTCGCCAGATTACCACAAATAGCAATTAGCAAATTGATCATGTTTTAAAGTATCAACATGCAAACCATAGCATGTAATTTAGGTTTTTTCAAATTTCAAATGTTTTAAATGCATTACAAATATAATCGATTGTACCTTTTGCACAAACGCTGTCGATTTTGGTTTACATTTGATCGTAATAAATCAAAAATCGTTTGTTAGTTTGCTTTTAACAATGTTTACTTTCTAAAAAAATATTTGAACCCTGCACGTTTTTCAAAAAAGAACAAACACGTGTACCTTTTTGTAAATATGTATATGAGACAAAGTGTATATATAAAGACTTCAAGTGCAACTTTTGTCAGTTCTAAAGCACTTCATCAAAGGCAGTGGCCGTTTAATTTTCCACGTTAGAAATCAAAGCTCATATATTGACAGCCAGAAGTAAATTGTATGTACAAATAAAAAAAGTCCATACCAAACCATAGTAAGGAGCATTTTCCCTACATTATTTTCTACTGTTCTTGATTTGATTGATAATTCATGGCTTTCATACACTGAAGACATTTTTAACATGAGGTTGAGGTGTATTTTACCCCGTACGTAAACGAATAAGCGAATAAACGAATACAATGAAAAAAGTAACGGAACCCATGTTAAAATGCCCATAATGAATGGAGCACATGAATTTTTCATTTTCTTCATTTACATTACTCAAAATTTACCTGTTAACAATTATCTCGGCAATCCAGGCTCTACCAGTGGGGTTTTCTCACCGTTTTCTCCAGTGGAGTTTTCTCACCGTTCATTGAAGATCTTATGGTGGCTTTGAGTTGTTATTACTCCCCTTTGGGTCTCTGTCTCTTTGACACTTTCCCCGTTTCCCTTCTTTTTTTCTAACCGGAATTTACAACATGAATTAATAACAAAATAATAATTTTTTATGAATAAATTTCAAACTTCCTGTAGATTGAAGTCATCTGTAATATTCAAATAGTGATCATGATTTTTAAATTGGTCTAAGGTTTTCGAAATAGAAAATACCACATCTGTCTTCTCGTGTTGAAATTTTGTGCTATTATTTAGAAAAAGATTAATATTTTCCTTGGTTTCTGATTGAAATAATTAAATCAATTGACTTTGACACACTTCTTCCTTTTCGTATTTTATCATATTTCTGAGCTTCCATATTGCATATTTTGCAATAAATATTATCGAATTACAGAAGACCAAAATATCTTTAAATTATTTTAATTGGAAATTCTTAGTATCATAATGGACCACAAGAATTAGTTTGATCCTAACGCTATATGCTAGACGTGTTATATTGGTATTATACCATGGATCTATTTATATTGCTAAACCATACCCCGTAAATTTCTAATTTTATTTACATTTAATTCAGTATTGAAATAAAACTAGGAATGGTGGTCGGCGAGTTACTTTTCGTTGACAGCCACGGATTTACCCTTTTCCATATTAATCAAACGGACGAGTACACAAACCTTTGTTTTAACCTAGGATAAATTAATTCCAGTAATTTCAAATGTTTTAATATAATTTTGAGGGTGAAAAAAGGAGGGTATTAGGAAACATCTACAGTGGCCGAAAATTACAATTACATGCTACAATCTGCCAGGAAAAACACGAAAAACAAATATAACACAAAGGACAAATGTAATCAACGATAGGAACTCGAGGCAGCCAGATTTTGTACCGGCACTAGCAAAAGCCAGTGGTAGGATTAAACCTCCCCTTTATCTGTCCCGTCTTCCGAAAGTATAATAAACATACTGATAAAACCCAATACAGGTAGACTACTAACTCCATGACCACCATCTTGGAAGGAGAGAAAAAGACAATACGTAATTTTGAAAGATGGATTAAGGGGTTTGTAATCCTTAGAATGTAAAGAATTCATATTACTGAAATGTAACAAGGATGTGAGTGTGAACCGAACCGTCAATCAAAAACGAATAATCCAAGGACAATGACAACATAGGAAACAACATAGAAACAGAGACATAACATGAGTACGGCACAGAAAAGAAAAATGACACACACACACACACACACACACACATGAACAACACGGACCTAATAAAAAAACCATGGGTGAGATCAGGTGAAGAGTAAAAATCTCCTGCTTCTTATAAGACACCCGCCGTGTTGAACATGTCAAATCCGGTAGTAGAGTAAAATCCGGTAGAGTAAACAACAATTAAGCTTTACAGGCAAACGTCTGTTTTTCATCTGTGAACAGATATCACAAAACGGTCCACAAGATGGTGAAGTCGACCGTAAAACTTCTGGAGGGATGACTTCAAGTTTTGGGTAACATATTTTTTGTTGAAGTAGCCTATTTGTGAGCAACCGGGCTCTATCAAGGAAGTCACTGTATCGAATACAGGCTCTTGAATAGCGAATGAGCTGTGAGATGTAAACTCCGTATGCTGGTGCTGTTTGGATGTTTCTACAAAGCAAAGGAAAGTTGACTATTGGAAAAGTGAAGTCATCGCGTTTGTCGTTCAGCTTAGTTTGAAGTCTACCTCTGTTGTCAATTTCAAGATGAAGCTCGAGGAATGAGGCCGGTATACATATAGCATCCTTAATTTCGAGCTCTTTTGAATAGATCAGATGAAGAAAATCACCAAACCAAGGGTTGTTTAGTGACAAAATATCATCTATATAACGAAAGCTAAAATTGAAAGATTGGGCCAGTTTTTATCTTTATTTTGAAGAAGCCCTTCGATGAATTCAGCCTCATAAGAGTGGAGAAACAGATCAAAAGTTTTAATGTTGTTACAGTGTGATAATGATCTAGAGTTTAAGATGTTAAGTAGATGTTTGGAGCACATTTTATTTACACAGCTGTAAAGGAAATATGGAAATTCATTGATACCAGTTTATACACATTCTGTGGATTGATATTTCAACAACTCATTTCTTCACTGCAGACAGATGAAAATTAAATATTTTGAAGACCAAAAAATAACATGAATTGACTCATTTGGTAAAAATGCTACAATACGTTCCCTTTGTAGTTTTAGGTACCCATAAACCGGTTTAAACCAACCACTAGCTCTTGCTAGTGCCGGTACCAGGTCCGGCTATTCGGAGTTCCTATCGTTGTCTACGTTTGTCTTTTGTCTTTTTGTTGTTTTTCTTGTGCAGTTTCCTAGTAGACTGTGGCATGTGATTGTAATATCCGGACATTGTAAGTGTTTACTGTTATCTTTACTATATTAATGAAAACATGACTGAACTGCATTCAATTAGATACTCTCTAAGGTACGTTGGTTTCTTTGCGTTGTCTAAGTTTAAAGTAATGTACTCAAATATTATCTTACTTTTGCGTAATTAAAATCGAAGACCAAAAACGTTAATGAACACTTTTTGTGGATTTTTTTTCTGCGACATTCCTGATCGTTATAAATTAACGGTGAAGCGGCTCTTGTCCTCCCACTTTCAAACAGTGTCAAGGCAAATTTCATGTACAAGAATTCGTTCGGCACAGTGGGGCGCACAATGATGGACGACACCAGTTATTTCGATAAATTTTTATATGAATTTATACAGGACTTCGCTTTCAACCAAGAAATTAAAGTACTTATTTTGAAAATTTTGTTTCGGCGTTCATCAGAGTTGGAACTTTAAAAAGTTATCTTTATATTGATGCTTTTTTAAATTAAATCGGTTTACTAAAAGACCGGTCACTTTTACTTCGAAAATTACTACTAAAATTGGCCACTTTCTACGTATATTCCAGCTTAATTTCAAGACAGTGCATCATTTCAATCTTTAATTAAAAATACTTCTAGTTATAACTCAAATTTGGCGTTCATACCACTGGAAACTAGGAATAATGCCGTTTACTAGGATATTTTTTAATTCAAAAGAAAATGAATTTATCACCGGTCACTTTTAGGTTCAAAATGATGAAATTTTCAATAAAATTCAAGAAAACCATACTACCCCCGCTGTGTGTAATATATATATATATATATTTATTTAGAAAACTACCCCTTTACAACGGGGGCAAGCACTGGCGGGGTACCAATGCCTGCGTCTACATGTTATAACAAGCAATATTTACAGATAAGAATAAAATTCACATTTCATAATTAAAGTCCATGTTATTCAATAAAACACTGTTCTCACGATAAAACACTGTCAAGCTACACAGTAAAATCATGTCTTAAACTGGTCTTAAAATGTAAAATCAAAGCATTATAATAAGACAATAAAAATATTCTACATCTGTTATATATTAGTACATAAAAATTCAGTGCGTCTTGTAATGCATTTATATAAAAATGTTTTACACATTTTGTCCATCTCAATACCAAAACATTCATTAATTAAAAAACCTACATCACCAATTAAAAGATGAAGTTTAGTTAGAGTAGGTAACTCCGAAAAATAGATTAGAAGTGACGAATCATCAACGGTTCTTTGAATATCGCAAAATAACTGTGAGCGAATATCTGCGTAGGCAGGACATTCGATTAGAAAGTGGGCAGTCGTTTCGGGGTTATTGTCACAACACATGGGACAAATATCATCCCCACTCAAATGCATTCTGGAAAGATTTGAATTAAGGGGTAAACAATTTACTCTTGCTAGAAATTTTAATCTCGACGTCGTAAAATCATTAATATTATTTAAATACGGCTGTTTATATTTAAACAATGTAAACAACTGGTACGTGTTAAGACTACTTTTTCCGGCAATATCAGAAAATAGTTTGGTGGAGTTATATAATCCAAAGAAATGGTTAAATGTTCTAACATTCACGTTTCCGTTTATGTAATGGTCAAGTCCGGAACATTATTAAATTATATCAATATCGGGTGTTAATTGTGTCATTAATATGATAACATTAAACATATGTATTTGGTTGTTAGGAATAACTTAAAATTGAACTTTTTATGGCAATTGATGCAGGCGAGTTTTATTTCGTGCATTTTATAAAACATTGTTAAAACAAATATATAGTGAAAACGTGTTACATTTCTAGTCGGAAGAGTCTTCTTTTTTTTCATTAGGGAACGAGCATTTAATTTGTGTGCGTGTGTGTGTGTGTGTGTGTGTGTGGGGGGGGGTCTTGGGCAATTTTGTAAATAAAATAATTTAATCTGGAAGCCAGTAAAAATATATATTCTAATCGTACTTTTTATGTAAGTAAATAATTTAATTTTAATTTTAAGAATTTAAATATTATTGCAAATGCAAATAAATAATTTTAATGTGACATTTGGTGAAAATAGATATTTTGTTCCAAATAATTAAATTGTCGAGGCAAAATCGCTCAATCCCCCCCCCCGAAAAATCAAATGGTCATCCCCTTATTAAGATAGTTAATTATTCTTTATTTCTTTATTTATTTGTATGTTTTTTGCCCTATCAGACTATAGAACCATAGCAATAAGTATTCACCTGCTAGAGTGATATTCATTTCGTGTTGAGCTGTATTATGAAACAGTCATGGTCTTCTATATCGGCGTATACGTTTTTTATTGACCTTGAAACACCGATATCACCTCGACCAATGGTCTCGGTGAATATTGGTTTACATGTCTCGAAAAGTTCATAATTGTAAAGTTTTAACGCTATTTCAAAACTGTTGCATTTTATTGATATTCAATACAACTTCCGTTCAGATTGGATTGAACTGGCGTTAACAATTAGCTAGGATTGTGACCCTCAAATTTTAAATTGACGCCATATAAAATTCGTAACTTAAATACAGTTACCCAATTTTATATACTAGTATATGGCAAGAAATCATTCAAATGCAATTTTATGTTTTTTGTTGTTGTTCCAGGCCATGTTTAAAATAAAATTTATAGAATTTTAATCCTGTTTTTTTTTTGCCACTAAACACATCATTTTGAGGGACTCAATTGATGGCCCTTATCACTGCCTTGTCTATTTTTTGGCTACCTCGAGTAAGATCCTGATCCATGCGATGATCAGGTCGGCCCGATCAGGTTCGATCAGGCAATTTTCTATATTTTGGACTGTAGCTATATTAATACCATTGGACTATAAAATAGAAAAAAATATGATAACAGTTTAAACTGTATTTAACTTACTTTGTCTGAACCTTGCGGGATATTGAGATAATTTGCATGTGTTTTTTAAATGATGCTACATTTGCTTAATCTTACCATGTATTTATAGGGATTTTGCCTCATGCACATTTACTCCATATCCTTTTACTTGTTCATTTACCGTGGAGTTTGTCTCTGGTGCAGTGTGGAGTCCGTAAAAAGATTCCTCGTGCTTGAGGTGTATGCTGTTATTTTGCCTGTGGGATGTATTTGTTCATGTGAGAATTTCTCATATGAATGCACTACCAGAATTCAACATTTGGCTTTCTTGTTTTGTAAAAATTAAGCTATTTTTTCTGGTCATCTGTTCCGATTTAACTTGCCAAGTTATCTTGCAATCAATTCGATGAGTGCCATGTAATCGTTTATCTGTTGTATTGTCTATTGGTCCCTTTGTCGGGCAACGGATGACAGTGTTTGTAAGAGTACTTTGCCCGATATGTGATGCTTGTTGACGACCCCGCATCCATGACAAAATTGTAGCGTTATTCAATATTAAACCAAGTGAATTTCGCTCAATAAGGAATGTCTTGAACTTACTATGAGGTAAGAGTGTTTGCTCTTTGTTGAAGGCTTCATGGTGACTTCAAAATGAACATTTGCTCAATCTTACCGTGTATTTATAAGAATTTTTTGCCATGTACATATACTCCATATCCCTGTATTTGTTCATTAATAAGAACAACTTATATGCCCCTTATCCATTCCAAAAATAATTTATCTAACCACATAAATATATCAAACGCCTAAAATGAAATTAATGTAAAACCAGGGACATAAATTGCGCGTGTCCTTTGTAAAACTTAAAGAATGAATTTGGAACATAACAATTGTAAATTGTATTTAGCTGTTGATTAAACATTTATAAATGAATATCTTAGGGTAAAAACTTCCTCACTGGTTTCGTCAATAATATAATCACAGGGTGTTTCTGAACCAGAATTGCACAGCCTCTGTTTCTGGGAACAAGATTGGTATTTCTCATAGATTCGAAGTCGCTGAATTAAGTTTCCATATTTAATTTGACATCTGTATATTGCAAAAGTCAACAATAAATCTAACACAAATATGTGTCGTAACAATTAGAAGAGAGATTAGAAAATGTCTAACTGTAAAGACTTATCCAAATTATGAAATGAAAGGACTTTTTACATTTTTTCCTAAAAGAGTAATGTCACCCGGTCATAATAACATCATCAATCATCAAGGTCAAATCTGAATGTAATATCCCTTAAAGTTTTCGAAGTGAGATAACCTTTTGATTTGACAGTACACTGTCTATGATATCACCCCCCCCCAAAAAAAAAAATAAAAAAAAATAAAAATTAATAAAAACAAACCAAAAACAAAGTGACAAGAAAAACACAACAAAACAAAAATTAAAAAAAACAACAGATACAAAAATAAAGAATAAAACAACAAAAACAAAAATAAAAAACATAAAAAAGAAAGGAAAAATTCTTACAGTCCTTTTAAGTTTCGTGGGTATGAAATATTTGAACAATAAACAGTCAATATGCATGTATGATATTTTGAGTTTTTAGTTCTTTCATCCTTGGTTTTTTATTTATAACCTAAAAGCATTCCCTTCTTAAAATCGAAATTCCTAGTTTCAACATGGGGCCAACTCCAAGTTAAATAATAACAAATTATCTCCAGACATGTCCCGTGTAAACAGTCGTTATCATTTACATATTTTAACTATTACATCACTGATAGTTGTCCCTCTAATTATGGTACGAGTTATCTGCCCGTTACCGAACTGATTGTTTAGTATGTTTATGCTGAATTTAGAATTAGGCGTAGATTAAAAAAAAGCATAATTTTTAATATGAAATGAAAAGAAATTTAACATTTATCAAGTTAGTAATTCAGATGCATTATCAATAATTTGTAGGAAAAATCGACATGCATAAAACGTGGGAGTACCCAAATTGCACTCTCCAAGAAAGGCATTGCTGTAAATCGTAATATTCTTCCACGGCCGTTATCAAATGCTTTTTGTTATTTTATATCTCATATTTTATTGAAATGAACAGGGTAAAATTATCTCGCATAAGGAGTTTGAGAATTTAAAGAATACAAAGCAAGTTTTCATGCATTTGTTACTGCAATGAAGTAAAGTAGCAAAGTTCGTACGACGAATGCAACAATGTACATAAGCCCAGGTCGTCATCCAAATCTTCGATTTATTAGATGGCACGTCCGATAACAATATTCTTCATGGTACAGAAGCAAAAGACTTAGGCGAGTACACAGAACTAGCCCGTTCCGACATTTGGTATCGAATTTCAACAAACAAGTTTGCATTAATGGGACAAGCTAAAACAATGACCAGAAACTACAGAAATTGTGACAACAAAGTTCCAACTATTTTTGAGTGCAGTGGGAGAAAAGCAAAGAAAAAACATATTGTCGCCCCTTAATAAATTTTGTTAAAAATTTTTTCCTGGCTGCGCCATTTTGAAAAAAAAAATTACAAATTTCAGTAACCTGAATAATCCAGTCGTTATATTCCACTCACTACGTCCTCGTAGAAGGAGAGAATCGGATACGGAGAGGGCTTGAATTATTCGAGTTAAAATTTCAGTCATTAAATACTAAGTATACAATTTTTTTTTTACAAAATTTTGAATCAATTTTTTTTTCAGATATTTTAACTCCTGAACACTTGTCATGACTAATTTAATGTTCAAATATGTTAAAATAAAAATCTACAACACAAATTAAGCGACAGAATCTAATAAACCAACATATACTCCGTGTTGCAAATTAACCATAAATTTGCTAAAAAAAAATACACAAGAAGTATTCAAGGTAGGTTTGAACAATAATTTTTACTACCATGCACAGACAGAATGTATAGTCTAAAGTATAAATAGAATATGAATTTATTTATTTGCAAAGTTAAATAGTATTAAGGTAAATACGTCAAAAAATTGGTGCAATCAAATTCCTTTGAGGGACTTAAAAATGTGCCTACAGGAAGTGTTTAAATGAGTATGAAAAATGAGTGTAAACACCTTTGTAATAACAAACTCCTTGTGTGGTAAAATGTTGAAACAACTAATACTCCAAAATATTGAAGGGACTAATTCTATTTTATGAGCAGAAAAAATACATTTATACCCAAGTTTTTTAATAAACATTTAATTATCCCCGCACTTTCGAAGAAACTTCGGGGATAATGTAATACCCTCCGTCTGTCCGTCTGTCTGTCCGTCCGTCATACTTTCCTTGTGACTCAAACTCCTCCTACATTTTTGGATTAAGGGATTTAATTTTGTTGTAGAATTGTTGCGTTTTGTCTGCAGATGCGCAATAAGCTTTCGGATTTTGGATTTTGGTCTTGGTGCAAACAAGAGGCCCCATGATGTCAATTTTTACACATGTGGCATGTGACGCAAACTCCTCCTACATTTATGGATTAAGGGATTTGATTTTGTTATAGAATTGTTGCATATAGTCTGTAGATGCGCAATAAGTTTTCGGATTTTTGATATTGGTGTTAGGGCAAACAAGAGGCCCCATGATGTCAATTTTAACAAAGACCCAAAGATGTGGATTAGACACATGTGGCATGTGCCGCAAACTCCTCCTACATTTTTTGGATTTAGGGATCAAATCTTTATGCAGAATTTTTGCATATAGTCTATAGATTTGCAATAAGCTTTTGGAATTTTGGTTCCGGTTCCAACTTTGGTTAATTTCCTGATAATGTCAAAGACACATATTTTTTTTTTAAATTTTGGCATATTATCCTATATTCTGACAAGTGTTTTGTAAAATTCTGAAAACTTAAGATTCTGAAAGTCGGTTCCAATTTTGGTAAATTTCCTGAAAATTTCAAAGACCACTTATTTTTTGGAATTCTACCTAGCAACCATACTTTAAATGGTTGTGTAGGTTAAGGATGAACATTTTCATAAATTGGATTTCAAAAATATTTGATTCCAATTTTGGTTAATTTCCTGAATGTCTCAAAGACCACTTATTTTTTGGAATTCTACCTGGCAACCATATTTAAAATGTTTGTGTAGTTTAGGACGAACATTTTTATAAATTATATTTCAAAAATATTTGTTTCCAGTTTTGGTAAATTTCCTGAAAGTAGTATCAAAGACCACTATTTTTTGGAATTCTACCTAGCAACCATACTTAAATTGTTTGTTTAGTTTAGGAAAAACATTTTCATGAACTGGATTTTAAAAATATTGATTCCAATCTGGGTAAATTTCCTGAAAGTCTCAAAGACCACTTATTTTTTGGAATTCTACTTAGCAACCATATATCCTAGAATTCTTTTGGTACCAATAATGACTATCAATAGAAAGATTTAAAAAATAATGAAAAAAATTATGCCCAGGGTGTATAACAACTGTTTTCTGTGTCAAACAGGGAGTGCGGGGATAGCTGCCGTTTCCGACAACATCTACTTTTTTATGCTGTACATGAGTGTCATCGAATTACCTTTCATTATTAGAATTATATATAGAATCAAGTGATATGGAAAGCCAAAATCAAACTAAAGTAAGAAAAAAGTACCCATGTCCAAAAAAGCAGAAGAGGAGACCAAACCAAGTGCATGTATCAAGGACATAAGCCGAGTGCAATACATGGAATGAAGCCTCAATTTTTTAAAGGGGTTAGTTTTGACAAAGCAGTGAATTTCTATAAAGAACAAGGTAAAACTCAATTCAACAAATAGCATTGCTCCCTCTTGCATAGCTCTGTCCTGAGCTAATTTTTGGCATCCCTATTTAGATTCTATTGGTTATTTGTTCTCTCAGATTCTATACATGATCCGGTATATGAATTTCCAAATGGTTTGGTTTGATCTGCACTGAAGAGACGTAAGTTGTCGAAATGCGCATATGCAGAAATAAAATTTACAGTAACTTCGGTATTTTGTTATTTATGTTCGAGAATGTTTATTTCAAACAATGTTGTTGAAATACTGAATATTACATCTGCAAACAAATACCTAAGTAAAACGAAAGGAAAGAAAATCTAGAATCACCCTCAACCCNAAAAAAAATAGATGTTATAATTATTGAGACAACATGACAAAGACAACACAAATAAACATAAATAAGCAAGAACGCAAGAAAACGTTAGTACTAGTAGTAGTTGCAACCTCCACAAAGGTAGGAGCATGGCAATGCCATCTCGTATGGTTTAAAAAGCTCAAGCGGAAGACCTCATCTGAAGGACCATGCACATAATGGTATAAAAATAAAATGAAGCAGAAGCAATCAGAGGAGACCTTGACCTTTTCAGAAAAAATACCACAATTTAAGGCAAATAAAGGTGAAAAAAGGACTTCCACTTCGAAGAAAACTTTCATCTGAGTGATAGATTTTTGATATTATTAATGCTTACAGTATTGAATACTTGTTAAGTTAATAATTTTGCCAAACAGAAAAATGAGGTAAGAAATATAGAAAAGTATGGCATCAAGTAAGTGAGAACCGAATTTCAGGATTTACCCAAACAAAAACAAAAACAAAAAAGGAATTTGACTCTTTGAAAAAAGTAACTATAATTAAAAGTTTAATTGTCCAACAAATTACATATTTTTTGTCTATTTTCTCCTTATCCAGGGAACTAATACATAAACAGCAGTATCTGAGAAAAGTGCGACGAAAATTTTAACTATGTTCAATAAAGGGAAAATGGCTGAGTCCTGCCAAACAGGAAGTTGATATCATAACGTTACCAAAAAGGCAGACGACGCATTATATATAAAGTCAAATACCAAATTTGAAATAAATCGACCCAGCAGTAGCTGAGAAAATGCGACAAACTTCGGACGGACGGACTGAAGGACGGATGGACGGACAAGGGTATTCCAATATACCACCCGCTCACTAGTATGAAGTTGTCGTCAAGGCAAATAGTCAATTTTACAAAATTGAGGTACCAATTTAAATGCAGAATTAATATCTTCAAAAACTCTGGCCTTGTATAATTAATCAAAAGTAAAAGTGTAAATTTTGAAAATATTTCCATAGAATCGTGTACATAAGTGAACAAAAGTCAAAAGTTTAAAGAGCATTTCAATGAAAATTTATCAAGAGTTTATGCCTTCTTTGTTAGATTTTGTAAATTACAGTGGAAATATCAATTCAAAAGTGATCCAACTTGAATGTGTATTTAGTAACATATCAAAAATTACTTTTGATTACAAATATTAAAATATTTCCAGTTAAAATCACTACAAAGAATAGTTTTTTTTGGTTAAAATTGGTATAAAAGGTTTCAGTCTGTAATTTTTGTCAATACTAAATTCTACAATACATTTGACAATGTCCAAGAGTTCCGGAATGGAGTGGTGAGATAAATACAAGAAATATTTGAAATATCCATTTAACTGAATATAGAGAACACAGTGCATATCATTTACAGACAAGTTTTCCTTTGAGATCATAAACTTTCCGTTACTATGTACCAAATGTTTTGGCCTAACCGTTTACCTTCTATACAATTCCTAAAGGCTAAATTAAAAAGTAGACAAAACTTGAGAAATATTTAGTGGGCATTAGCCGTAGAAAATATATTGAAACATGATGCAAATAGCTAATAACATTAAATAATATTGGTTTGATTAGCTGTGCTATTATGCAGTTAAATTCAGTTTTCACATTTGTACGCCACTTATCTTTTCTCCTTTAGTATAAAAATTAAGTTTATTGTATATCCTGTCAATACATATTGTCAAGTAATTGTAATTTATAAGGTTACCACATTGAAAAAATCAAGGTTTGAAAAAAAGTTAAATACTTTAAAATTTTGACTCCTCACCAGAGTACATCCTTAAAAACCTGAAATGTTTTTATTTCTATGTATTTATTCCTATTCGATCCTCTCCACAAAAATGAACGCTTGGATCATTTAATTGAATCTGTTGCATGCAAAACCAAAAAAAAAAATCATGTTCAGATTTCCTATCCAGTTGCTTATCTAATCGGTTAATCACACCAGCTACCAAGTTCAAGTTCAAGTTCTTTATGAAGACAATACAAGATGAGAAACATCGGTCGGTTATCTCCCTCTACCAAGTAGGTTGTATCTGGTCAAAGTGGAGATAATTTACATGGCATATCAATAATCTCTTTTAATATTAAAATTAGAATTAATTTTGGCCATATATATGTATAACTATCTTGGTACAGGGAGATAAATGACCGATGTTTCCCATTGTGCATGCGAATGGTACATATCTATGGATTAAACAACTGAGATAAGCTGAGTTGAGCATATACTAGTATTAGCTGTAGGTTAAAAAATTACGAGCTCATTTGACCGTCGACATTATAATCGCTACGATATCTAGTACTAGTACACCAATTAGAACGTATAAAGGTTGTTGAAAAGATGAAAGGTTAATTGTGCCATTGATCTATACTATACATTCGTCCACAGTTTTACTACCGTTTCAGTTGGAAATCTTTTTTTCAAAGGGAATAAACGCCATTATCTTCGGCAAAATTGGTCAAAATCACCCATCTACTGCAATGCTTGTACGACTACCTTATAATGATATATCTGCCTTGTATAAAGTAAGAATATGTTTTGAATGTTTGTATGCGCAGGAAAGTAAGAAGCTGTGATCAGATTTGTCAATTTATTGTAACATTAATAATTAATGTAACGAAATGAGGTTTTATTACTATGTTTTAATTGTTAAGTTGTGTACATATTTTTAACACATTTGTCATACGCGATTAGATATGTGTATGACTTATGTATCAATTATCACTCGTATCATTCATTTGTCCCACGAAGCATAGAACATAAATAAGAAAATCAAATTAACAACAAAGAATTACAACAACATATATTAACACGTCTCAAATAAATAAAACAACTGAAAATGCATGGAAGATTATTAATAAACACCAACAGAACTACAATTTGTTAATATTACAGTACAGACTCGTAACGTGGATATTTTGACTTTTAATTAGTGACTCAAAATTGGCATAGTCTATTCGAAAACAGGACAAAAATCTTTGTATAAAGGATAACAATATATATATATATATATATATATATATATAAAAGCACGTAATAGAAATATCGTATTAACCGTTGTTTAAGAAATCACAAATTGAATTTCAAGAATAGTTTTTCGATTCATTAATGCATTCAATTGGGCTATAATACATAACATAATTTAGAGTGTACTACAATTTTTCAGTTTTACTGAATTCGCTCAGTACACTGGGAGATTGTAAAAGATACTTGAAAGCAACCTACCTTTAAGCCTGTCATATTTCTTTCAAAGAATAAAGCTGCCGTAACATTTTCTTGGACGCCATTTCCGTTGAGATATAACACCATTTTATATGTTCCATACTCAAGGCTGCTTACGTCTGATGTGTCAATGTTAACGGTGCCATTTTTATGTAAAGTGTTGATAGTTCCAAGAATTGTTTTGTCTGTGTCTGCATTCACGATAGCTGTCAGTGTGTTTGGATGTCCCGTAGTGTAGGTCACATCGACAGAC
Source organism: Modiolus philippinarum (assembly GCA_002080025.1). Taxonomy (NCBI): domain Eukaryota; kingdom Metazoa; phylum Mollusca; class Bivalvia; order Mytilida; family Modiolidae; genus Modiolus; species Modiolus philippinarum. The sequence goes on along the minus strand of MJUU01003168.1, from coordinate 51,899 downwards.
GCTGAGGATCCCTCTGTCAGAAACACTTTGTTTTTTCCAGCTAACTGCAGGGCAGCTTGCGCTAAAAGTAATCAAACGAATTTTGATAAATTGTAACGAAGCAAGGAGAAATATGAAATGTTTTGAATTATATAACTGACAAATCAACATATATAATGTAAATAGTTGATTATTTCAAAAACGTTGTAATTCACAAATAACAAAAATAACATAAAATTCGCATATTTTGCCAAAAAGTATAACTCACCTCGAAGAAAATTTAAAAAAGCGAAAAATATGACACTTTTAGCCATTATTCGTTTTTTGAAATGTACTTAAACATGGCTACATCAGTTCTAACTGTTCGCAAGTTAAAACTTTATTTCAGTTTAAAAGCATCATTAGATTAAGCTATTGATTTAAAAATGCTCAATCAAGATCCAGTTGTCAAAATTGCCATTTAAATTGAAGGCTTACAATTAGTCGGTTGATATTTGATTAGAATAAAAACAAATAAAGTAAAAGATTGATTTTTTATTTCTGCAATTTCACAATTTTAAATTTCATGCCTTTTCGTTCCATCACATATTCAATGTACATATCAATTATTAATTAAGCAATGACAATGTAAATACTAAATAAGGATAAAACTGTTGTTTGTAATGTTATAGCTTCTAACAGATATGTGTGGCATTGATTGTATTGTACAGTGATTATATTGACAGAATACAATCATGAAGATGTAAGAAAATATAGTCTCTAACTTTGTTGCCTGTTTATTTCGTATATTTCTCGATTCGACATAGTTAAATTTTCATATAAATGTAACTGTCGACAACTTAAAAATTATCGAAATAAACGGGAAATTTTTACATAATTTATTTGAAGTACAGCGATCTAAGTAGTCTCCAATCTCAAAATATGCCGCCATTTTGTTTCCACCATCGTAGATATGTGTACTATTGCACTATTCCTTAAAAGGGGTGTTGAGAAGTCATATTACCTGCAGATTGAGCAGGAAACCGGGAAAGATTTGGTATCGATTGCTGATTGGTCAATGATACGCGTCTCGTGCCAGTTCCAGAGACGTTTACATCATTGACCAATCAGCAACTGATAACATATCTTAGGGACCGACCATTTGACTTGAAAAAGGAGGGGGTAATGGTTTTTTTTCTGCACAAATTTATTTATTTTTTCACATGCATCAACAATATATTTTTTATAAATTAAAATAATTTTTTGGGCAGAAAGATTCTTTCAGTATATTTTTTTTTCATCATTTTGGCAACAAAAAAATGTTTTTCACATAAAATCAGCTCCAAAATATATTTTTTTTGGAAAAAAATCATGCCCCCTTCAGGTTAAATGGTCGGTCCCTTATACATTTTACTATTAAAATTCTGAGCGTTAATCACGGACAAAGAGAATCTTGGAGTTTCTTATGCTTACTCCCGTCTCATAGTATTTTAAATGTAAATTTCTGGTTGAACCATATTATCTTACAGTAAACTTTTCTTCAATTCTCCAATTAGCTTTTTTTTCAAAATGATATTTAAAAATCGGGACGTACATAATAGGAGTCAATTGTTATACACAAATGCAGAATAATCACACGAAACAACATCGCAATTTCAAAATTATTTAAGCAATATGAGCTGTATTTTTTCAATGTTTTGGTTACAGTAGATTTAATCATTTCAAGTTATGGTATGCAGAAATTAGGCAGTTTCAAGTCCAATACCCCCGCCAATACCTCGTGAAATCATATAAAAAAGCTTCAAAATTTAAAAAAAAAAGTAAAATGAATTAATTAATTGCTGGCCACCAAAGAATGTATTCTCGGGATGGTTCGTATGCATGCGAACGTTCCCGATACATGCGTAACGGATAGTTTATACTGACAACATGTCATGGTCAGATAAAATCATGTGCAATGAGCAAAAAGAAGTGTAAAAAAGATGAGATAAGTTTTATTTATTTTTTATTTAAAGTCGGCAAGACAGAGAAAAAATAACATAGGTGTAACGGTTTATAGCATCCACCGTGAAATAAGTTCCAAAGGAACAAATTTCATAGCTCGCCAAGTGAAATATTCTCCAGTTGGAAAGTATTAACTGCTCACCTGGTGAAATAATCTCCAGACAGAATAAATCTCATAGATATACCAATAACATTTGTTCCATTTGGAACTTATTTCACAGGATACTATTTTGGCTTACATAGGCACTCAAGTGCTTTTGAACCGACTTTACATACAATTGTTAAGACATAAACATGCAATACATAATAACATATATAAAAACATAAGCATGCAAATACACGGACAAAGACTGCTAAAAGGCTACAAGCAAAACGACACATAATAAATACACATGCAAGAAATTAAAAACACAATTAAGCACAAAATGTCAAGCAAATTAAAACATCAAGCATATAAGCACTAAAAAGCTAAAATGGAATCAGCAAATTGGAAATAACAAAATATTAAAAAGCTAACAATGCTTATTATAACCATGTATTTGTAGAGACTTTGTCTCATTTGCATTTACTCCATATCCCTTCATTGTTAAGCAAAGCGATTTTGAGCACAATTTTATATAATAAACAGTGCAGCAGCTTATAGTATAATTATAAATTTGGTATAGATTTTTAACTTTAATTTTTTCATGCCAAACAGGTACATTCCTATTCCGTTCCAAGAAGATAATTGAGTATTGAATTGATTAGAATTTGTAATTGTTCTATAAGAATAGGGGGTGAGCTTCCAAAGTACTGGGGCATCATATCCGTATTTAGAAGTATTGACTCTAGGGACCTGTATTAGAGTAACGAAAGTTATAACTACTTTCTTTTTTCTGTATTAAATCGCTCCAAACAGGAGGTGATAAGTTTTGCAAAATTTTAAACGTTTCAATAGCCATTTTCTAGTTCTTTTTATATGCATTGTTGGTCTTTTAGCTCTATGTTATAAAGTTTCATAATTGAATTAGATTCAAAATATACAAATTAAGAGGTCTCTCTTGTATTTTTTTCAGTTTTGTTTGTATTTGATTCAAAGCAAAAATGCCCAGATCATCAGTGAAGGACAAAAAATGAAATTTGATTGAATGAAAGTGTAAAAATAGTTAACCTGCTTAATTTTCTAAGATCTTTTCCAATTCTTTTAAGAATATCTAATTGTTGAACTGCTTTCTTACAAATATTTTAATATGAAAATCAAACTTTAACTGAAAATCAATATCAACCCCCAAAAGTTTAACTATACCATCACAGCTAATTTTAGCTGCACCAATATCAAAAACATGAGCTTAATTGTGAGTTTTATTACCCATGACTTTTTCCTGAAACTTTTCAGAATTAGCTTGCATAAAATTAAAATTAAACCAACTTATTAAAATATTAGTCTGTGACTGCAAAACATTTATTATTTGGCTGAAATCTGAAGAATGAAAAGATAGCGTATTATCATCTGCATAATTATATAAATTCCTTTAGTAAAAAATATCATTTATAAAGACATTAAATAGAATCGTCCTGATTAGAGCCTTGAGGCATCCCCTTTTGAATTTCTGCCTAGCTACTAACACAATTACCAATCCTATTTGTTGTCTCCTACTTGAAAGGTCAGTAGGATTTCTCTTAAAACTGTATGCTGAAAGCTTATATATATGAGAATATCGTGGGGGCAAGCAGTCAAAGGCTTTTGACGAGTCCATTAGGATCGCCGCAACATATTCGTTATTGAAATAATGAATATGTTATAAATTATTGTTTACATTGCCAAAATAATAAAATGCAACAAATATATTTCTTTCAAGGATGTTCGTGTTTTTTTTTAAACACGGGAGGGCTTTAGTTGTTTGAAATTTCAATGATCGATTTAAAAATAACTCCACGTGTACATTGCACTGGGCACGATTTTACCTCGTCTAACTTAAGCATACACAAGACTGGCTCCTCTGAAATCAGAGCTAAGTCGGGCATGTAGTAAATTGTTAACCAATGCCGGAGACGGAAATGAAAAGAGTTGTAATCCGGAGTAAATTTTTTCGCATTTTCCACGGATTTGTTTTTTCACTACACACCTTGGAGAAAAATAGTCTGAAAAGTTGTGTGTAAACAGGCAACCGCATCACAAATGTCAAGTGTAGACATATATCACCCAGCCGAAGTTTGCTGATTGGTGGTACTTTTGTTTATGTTGACTAAATATAGCTATATATAGTATCTCGGTCAGGTCCGGTTTTGGTGTCGAACATTAATCACCTGCCACGATTGTTCATAATCGTTAAATAATCGAAATTATGAAGTATGCGTGGCGTTTTTATGCATAAAAGGGTATGTGATATCATTTTCTAGACAAATGGATACGACGCAATTCTATTTTAGAACTTCCAAAAAATTGAAGAAATGCAGCTCAAATTACTTTAATTTTGAAAATCGGGATTGTAATATTCTTTCTCTAAATTATTAGCTATAGCTATGCCGATTCTTACAATGTCTTCATCACTGATAGTTATGGTTCATTTCAAGATAATTTCTTCCGGAGATTCATCAGATACAGGATCATTATCTTGATTGCACCAAGCTCGAGGGTTAAAGGGTACGTGAATTGTAACATAACGAAAAGATTGCGTTAATGCAGAGTTCCAGCAAAGGACCTCGATATTAAAAAAACAAGAGGTTCTCAAGCGCCTGTGTCGCTCACCTAGACCATGACCCTCTGATAATCCTAAAGACAACCAGTGTAATGTTATGATGTCATAGGAACTAACCTTAGATGAGGCATAAACATTATCAACACAACTTTTAAAATGCCATCCGTATATTTTGACTATTAGTGCTCTGGTTTTCGAGAAGTTTTCTGAATGCATTACTCCCATACAGTCCTTTGTAAATATGTGTAGCCATCTTGGATGAGGTGGAAACTTAAAAGTCACACACTTGAAGGAACAGCCAAGGACTATTGTGACCTACTTTCAATACAATTGCCACAGAAGTTTCAGAGGAGAAGATTTTTGTATGCATAGGGTCCTATTCTAAACTTTGTTCACCGCTGATGGCCATCTTGGATGAGGTACGAGCATAAAAATCACTAACTTTGAGAAGACCATCAAAAGGCTATTTTGATTAAGTTTGGTTCCAATTGGTCCAATTGTTTCATAGGAGAAAATCTTTGAATGTATCTTCAATTGGGTCAGATTTGGCCACCTTGGATGAGGTACAAACATAAAATCACAATCTTAAAAGAAAACCACCCAAGGGCTATTGTTACTAAGTTTGGTTCCAACGGACTCGGTGGTTTCAGAGGAGAAGATCTTTGCATACTTTTCCGAAAGGGTCCTGTGTTTAACTGTGTTCCTTGCTGGCGGCCATTTTGGATGAATTACGAAAATAGAAATCACAAACTTTGAATACGACCACCTAAAGACTACTGTGAACAAGTTCGATTCCAGTTTGGCTCAATGATTTCAGAGAAAATGTTTGAAGCATTTTCAATAGGATCCTATGCTAAACTATTCCTGGTTATCAGTCATCTTGGATGGGATACAAACATTAAGATAACTTAAAAGGGACCGTCAAAGGACTTTTATGACTTAATTTAGTTTCAATGGGCTCAATGATTTCAAAAGAGAAGATCTTTGAATGCATTTCCCATCGAATCTCTCTTTTAAACTGTTCCCCGGTTGGTCAATTTGGATGAAATACAAACAATGAAATCAAAAATCACAAATTTTGAAGGGGATCACCAAAGGAAAATTATGACTATGTTTGGTTTTAATTAGCTCAATGGTTTCAGATCTTTAAATAAAAAGTTACATTGTAACGACAGACGAAAGACGGACGACAGACGCCAAGTGGTTGCAAAAGCTCACCATGGCATAGCAATGTGAGCTAAAAACATATCCAGTGCCTATTTCCAAGGATACGAGTACTTGGAAAACTGAATGCATAACGTTTGCCACTTAATATTTTAATTTTTTTGTCAAAAATAGATTTATAGCTCAAACCAAATTTGAATTTTTATGTAAATATTCCATAACGAAAGGAGGTTATGATTGAAGTAAAAAAATGCAATATAATTGAATGCGGAGTTGAGCATACAATTATTCTGCGATTAATGCAAGCTGAAGCTACTAAGTCTAAAAATATATAACAGACTTCGACAAAATTTTGAAAGAAGAAAATATAACATAAAATAATAATTAGACTTCATTTCGTTTTTCATTTGTTTGCAATTATATCATTGTTACATAGTTCTCAATCAATATCATTAGTAATTAATTCTCATTATTTGCATTGTGCATTTAAAATTTTCAATTGGGTAACAGGAAATAAAAATTAGATAATTTTGTTGACATAAGATAAAGTAATACTTATAGCATTCATTGAGGGGAAAATAGGTAAAATGTCGACGAGGCATTACTCAAAACACAACTGTAACTTTCAGTATTATAACAATGAAAAATTTAAATATATTAATACATTATAATAGAACAAGGTTTATCGAATTTAGAAAATAAGCTCTTTCTACCTTGGACTTGTTTCATTTATAGCAAAATTCTAAATTTAAGACGAATTAATGGCCCTGTCACACTATAACGCACACCACCAACGTGTGCCCAGCGTGTGAGAATATTTTCGTATACGCTGGTGTGCGTTGTATAAGTTAGAGGCACGTTCGTAACACGTTAAAAACACGTCGACACACATTGGCGTGCGTTGTGGAACGTTGGGTGCGTCAGAAAATTTTGAACATGCTCAAAATTTTACGACGTTCGCCAACGTGTTGTTGATAGACGAACGCTATAGAGGTGCGTTATGCGCGCAATGTGTGCAATATGTAGTAGTTTCTCGAAAGTTGTTTTAAACGTGTGGAGAACGCAAACCTGGTGTCCTTGTAACTAAGGAGTAACGTATTAGCCGAAATTTTACTGTTTTATGCAACTTCGGTATTTTTTGTATTTTGAACCATTGGGCCGATGCCACTGCTGATGGACCAGAGGTCCCGGAGGGTGTTCACAAGCCCGATGGTCAGACTTGTCTGACATGAAAATTTTACCTTGCGTATAATAGAATTTTACTGTTTTTATCAAAATTCTAACCCTTTAAAAATACTGAGGCTTCATTCCTTGTATTGCACTCGGTAGACGTCCTTGGTACTGGATTTGGCTTCCCATTTCGATATTTTTGGAAATGAGTACTTCTTTTTGGACTACCTTTGGATTATGGTTTTCCATATTATTTGATTTTAATGCTGCTGATGATGAGAGATTACTCCTTGAAACACGTGTACAGCATAACAAAATTTTACTGTTGTATGCAACTTCGGTATTTTTTATATTTTATTATAAAAATAATTATTAAAGAGCAAGATGAAAATTCCAAAGTAATGTAAATAGCTAATTTTGAGCAAATAGAACACGGTTAAATCAATGTAAAGCAAAGACTCATCAATGTCTCAAGGAAATAGAATACGTTTAAATCAGTCATATGGCAGAATCTGACCGTTTTGCTCATTTGCATATATCGCCATTTTTAGACAAAATGGCGTCAAAATATCAAATACATTGTGAAAAGGAATGAAACATTTTCATGAAGGGCCCGGACATTTTATAAAAATGTCAGTTTTACATGAATAAAATGTAGAGTTTACGTTTCCCTCCTTCACCACACATTCAAATGAATAAAATATCTTAAAAATTCAAGGTTCCCAGAAGGAAATAATATTTGAAGCGAATTGCGTAGTATTGTCTTTGTCAAGATATTGCAAGATGTCGATTTTCTGTGATTTGAAATTGAAATAGTCAAGTAATCTCAAGATGTAAACAACTTGTCATGAAAGAATATGCAAGTGTTTAACAATAATAATTCAGTGATATACCTACTTACATCAACAGAAATGAAATAAAGGTTCCCACGAATGTTAAAAATTGCATGTTTTTGATGAGGACCTTATGAAACTGTCCCAATTTTGTCAACATTTACACAGATTTCACATTTATTTCATGAAATTCGCGCCGGAAACTTTATTTGTGCAGGTAAAATTAGAGTCCAATACGGTGAGAGATGCCAAGGTGTTAAACAGATAAAGAGTGAGACAATGGAGAATGAGAGATGCCAAGGTGTTAAACAGATAAAGAGTGAGACAATGGAGAATGAGATATGCCAAGGTGTTAAACAGATATAGAGTGATACAATGGAGAATGAGAGATGCCAAGGTGTTAAACAGATAAAGAGTGAGACAATGGAGAATGAGAGATGCCAAGGTGTTAAACAGATAAAGAGTGAGACAATGGAGAATGAGAGATGCCGAGGTGTTAAACAGATAAAGAGTGAGACAATGGAGAATAAGGTATTGTTACGATAGGCTTAGGCTGATAAGATTTTATGTATGTATTTCACTTTTTAGTCACTATGGCACTCCTTACTTTTATTCTTGTTTATTTTTAGCGTAACGTGTCGTTTGTGCCATATGCCGTTATTTGCGTGAATGAACATTATCAATGATATTTCTGTTTAAGATATCGCGATTATGATGATGTATATTGTATGTAAATGTTGTAATTATCATGTAATAAGTGGGAATTATAAGATCGAGTTCGTCCGGTTTGTTTGACCACAGGGGATCACCCGACTGAACGACATGATCCCATCTTTATTTATCCCGTATATTTCACTTCCATGTCATTTTACCTACTTGTTTTATTCCCGCAAGGTTTGAATATTGTTATCAGTGATTATTCCAGTTAATTTTAGCCCTTGCCCATTTTCCGAGTTGACTGTACGTCAACATTCGTAATTTCCGCCATTACTGATCAGCTGACGTTGTTAGGAATACGACCTCTTCCACTTGCCGTGGAATGTTATCCAATCAGCAGAGCGGAAAGCCCTCATTTCACCATAGAGGCACGAGATGTGTGTCGTCCTGCAGTATAAAAGGAAGCGTTCCTCAGTCTTTCTTCAGACTGCGCCACGGGGGGGGGGGGGGGTAACTTAATATATATTTGGTACGGGTGTGCGGACAAAATTTTAACCTACCCTATTCATATATTTTGCCAAGGCGAAAAGGGAGACCCTTTCATATATTTTATGAAATTTGCTACCTATTCATATATTTTTGTTAAGTATAAAGATAATATGGATAATATCATCTTTGCTTATCTGAAGTTTAATTTTGCGGTTATATATTGGATGTTGAAATTTGCAACCTTTAGATATGTCCGAAGTAGAAATTCAGACCTATTCATATATTTCTTCTGATATTTCTAGACCTTATCATATATTTCAGACCTGAAAAACAGACTCTTTTGGGCCGCACATCCGTACCTACCTTTATATAGGAAGTTACCCCCCCCCCCCCCCCCCCCTNNGGCGATCAGACCAGTCTGGAAGCTATTAACCATAACTAAGAATAAAGGGGCCGCAGTCGGTACCAGTCTATACCAGTCTTATTAACAATGTAAACGTCATCCCTAATGTAGAATAGACTAAACCATGTTTGACCGAGATACGTCACCAAAGTTATTTATGTTGTTGACAAACAATTGACGTACCAAAAAGGGGGTCTGACTTATATTTTATTGTTTCTCGGGGATTTGATAGTATACATGTAACAGAGGGGGAAGAAATTGTAATAGAATAACCTTTTTATAGTTTGTTATATCTGTTGTACATATTTATTAGTGACTTCAGGAGTTTCCCGTTTATCTGAACCAGTGCCTGAGCTTTGCCGCTACGCTACCACTGTGCGGTTATGCTACCAATAGCCACTTACGCTACCAGTATACTGCTTTGCTTAAATAACAATGCCAGTGCATTATAGATCACTACCAGATCTAAATTACTGCATGGAAACCATAACCTCTGTATAGAATTAACCAGGCCACTACGTGTAACCATTACTATTTTACCCCAACCCTACCCTAAAACGTAACATCTGATGGCAACGGTGGGATTCTGTTTGATTGATTTTCAATTTTATCAACCTTGTGGTCAACTGCTTGTAACTGGCTTTCTAGCTTTGTAACATTGTTCCCTATGGTACTGAATTCTCTTTGAAAATGACTAACTAGATTTGCAACAACTTCAACTTTTGTATTTAATGCATTGTAAGATGCTAGATCTGGTATCGATCTATTTTTTGTACTAAGATCAGACTTGGGTGCCAATTTATCAACATATTCAGAATTTTCCTGCATATCAAAATGCAACCCCTGAAAATTATTGTTACCAAAATTGGTGAGCAAGTTGAAAATGTGTTTAAGTATTTATCTGATACCAAAAATGTACAAGAGTTGCAGAAAACTTACCAATGTAATTCTTTAAGTGGAAACCACACCTATACTAATAAAAGTACAAATGAACCTATGAACATGAGTATACCAAACCGAGAACCACCCAAGTTACCAGTTTATAATGAAAATGTTGGCTATAGTCAACCACCTTCTTATGATGGAACCACAAATTGGTTAGATTATAAATTACAATTTTAAGCTGTATCAAATTTGAATTGTTGGTCTGATGAGACAAAAGTTATGAAATTAATTACCTGTTTAAAAGGTGCTGCATTATTGACCTTAAGTAATGAATGTATTAATGTAAATGACCCTCCTACCTATAATGAATTAGTACAAATATTGACCAAAAGGTTTGAACCTGATAATTTGCCAGAATTGTATATGGCATAGCTTGATAGTTATTTTAGAAAACCAGGTCAAGCATTGCAAGATTTAGCAGATGATATAAACAGGCTAGTAAGATTAGCTTACTCTCCTGTACCTATTGATACCAGATATATGTTTGCTTATACAGCATTTAAAAGGGCTGTTAATGACAAAGATTTGGAATTAGCGATTATACAAGCTAATGTGAAAACCATAGACAAGGCATTAACCATAGGTGTAAAATTTGAAGCTTTCAGATTGAGACAGAAGAGTAAGAACCAAAAGATAATTGATGAACAACCACGTTGGTTATCTGGTATACCTTGTAAGAAATGTTTTAATTGTGTTGAAAAGGGGCATTTACGAAAACAATGCCCGAATTTTTATAAGAAATATAAGGACATTTTGTCGCATTCAAATACCATGAATGAAAATTTTAGTAATATTTGTATATACATTTGAATATATGATGATGTTATAGTGTTATTAATTTTCAATACCAGAAAATGAAATTGTTTGTATTAACTAACTTGTATTTCCAGTTATTTTACTGCATGTTATGTTCATGAAACCAATGAACGCTGATCGGTTTACCTATATATGATTGTACCAAAACCAAGCTTTGTTGGCTTGAAATTATACCATTGAATGAATTTAATGTATTGTCTACCAAACTTAGCTGATGTTTTATATCCTAATAGTGCCATGAAATATTTACCACTGAGACCAAAAAAAAAGATGGCTGGATTTATTTTATTATATATATATATATATATATATTCATTCGTTTCGGTAACTGTATTCCTATGGGTACCAATTGCGCACCACTTATAGCGGACCTCTTTTTGTACTGCTACGAATCTCAGTTTATGACCAACATCAGCAAAGACCCATCTAAACAGCATTTTATTGAAAAGTTTAACAACACTTTCCGATATTTGGATGATGATTTAACTTTTATAAAATAATGACGACTTCAATACGTATTATAAGGACATCTACCCTAAAGAACTTACTTTGAATGAAGCCAATTCTGATAATCATCATTGTCCGTTCTTAGACATCAATTTTGATATAACGAATGGTAAATTAGATACTAAAATTTATGATAAAAGGGGTGATTTTTCTTTTCCCATAGTTAATTATCCATTTCTGGATGGCGATGTTCCATTAGCGCCATCATATGGTGTTTACATATCTCAACTTGTTCGATTTGCTCGAGTATGTAATAACGTTTGTGATTTTAATGAACGGAATCTTTTCATAACTGAAAAACTATTACATCAGGGTTTTCTTTATCGCAAACTAGTTAAAACCTTCACTAAATTTTATCATCGATATAAAGACTAAGTTCATAAATACAATGCAACCTGTAAACATCTAATCAAGGCTGGTATTTCACATCCCTTATTTTACGGTAATGTTTTACATAAGAGTAAAAAATACTTAAACTCGCCTAACAAACTTAAAAAACCTTTAAATCGTCTAATTCATAGGGGTTATAATTACGGTATTGTCGTCAAGTCATTACGTATGGCCTTCTTTGGTATTAACATTGATTTTTTGATAGGGTCTTTGCAATTTAATTAAACACATTCTAAATTTCTAAAATCTGTATTGCATGGACACGGGTTATGTATTTCGGTATATACATGAAATCATTATGCTAAACTCCTCACAGGAAAGGATCTTGGTGGAAGCTGTATACTGAGGATACATAACTTACTTTGTCAGTTGGTGATGGGTCTGGAGCTGGCATGTCAGTTAACTTTTAGTAGTCTCTTGAGATTTCATGTTTTTGTCCGTATATTTAGTTCTTTCAGTTTCATTTTTCACAATTGCCAACTGGATTTTACTGTTGTAACGATTGTTTTTTTATTTATCACATTGGCTGTAGGGGGAAGGTTTGGATCCAATAAAACTAGTTTAACCCCACCGCAGCAGGTTTGCGCCTGTCTTAAGTCAGGAATTTATTAAGCCTTTCTGTGTCTTGTCCTTTTTCTAGTTAGTTTACTTTATGTCTATAGGAGTCTAGGATGATGTTTATTTTGCTGGACTTGATTGCTCTTTGTTCAGGGGCCGACTCCGACCTGCCGTTGGGTGTGGGGTTTTCTCACCGTTCATTGAAGATCTTATGGTGGCTGTGAGTTGTTATTACTCCCCTTTGGGTCGTTGTCTCTTTGACACATTCCCCGTTTCCCTTCTTTTTTTCTATTTGACTCACTGTCGAGTCTGTGGAATACCATTGTTGAGAGGTATGTCCTTTGACGGGTGAGGTCTGAAGAATAGTGTAACCTGTGATGTACTGACGTGTCTGTGGAGTACCAGTGGAAGGTATATCCTGTAACGAGTATGATCTATGGATTTCAAATCTTGGTGGTATGTCCTGTGACCAGAAATGTCTGTGGAGTACCAGTGTTTTGGCAGTATTGCTTGTGACCGGAGTTGTCTGTAAGATACTGTCGTGGAGTCCTTTTTGTGTGATGGCCTCCAATTTTTATTTGTTTTATCCAACCCGCTAACAGTTGTGTGGTGATGATTGATACCACATGTAATTTAGTGTTTCACCAGAAATTATAATGAATCCAAAATGAAGTAGATGTTTTGACCATGAAGTTACCTGTATTTTACTAATGAGACGTATCTTGATACCAGAGATAAAAGTATACCTGTGAATTATACTGGAGATGTAACTTGATACTAGAGATAAAAATAAACCTGTGAATCATAATTGAGATATATCTTGATACCAAAGATAAAAGTATGCCTATAAATCATACTTGAGATGTATCTTGATACCAGAGATGAAAGTATAGCCGTGAACTGTGTTTGATATGTTGATACCAGACATATAAAGTATACCTGTGAACTTGTTTTTCAACGATGACGATCCTTGGAACTCCAACCGATGGTACAACAGAGAAGACCGTTTTTAATTTTTTAGTTAGGTGATAGGTTTTCTGAAGGTAGTTGACCTTTTTTAGTTCGAGGACGAACTCTTTGTCGGGAAGGGGGTAGTGTTACGGTTAGGAGGTAGGCCTAGGCTGATAGGATTTTATGTATTTCACCTTTTTAGTCACTATGGCACTCCTTAAATTTATTCTTGTCTATTTTTAGCGTGACGCGTCGTTTGTACCATATGTCGTTATTCGCGTGAATGAACATTATCAATGACATTTCTGTTGCAGATATCGCGACTTTGATGATGTATATTGTATGTAAATGTTGTAATTATCATGTCATCAGTGGGAATTATAAGAGAGAGTTCGTCCGTTTGTTTGACCACAGGGGGTCACCCGACTGACGACATCTTTATTTCTCCTGTATAATTCACTTCCACGTCATTTTACCTACTTGTTTTATTCCCGCAAGGTTTGAATATTGTTATCAGGGTTTATTCCAGTTAAGTTTAGCCCTTGTTAGGTCCCGTTTGCCTATTTTCCGACTTGACTGTACGTCAACATTCGTAGTTTCCGCCATTACTGAAAAGCTGACGTTGGTAGGAATATAACCTCTTGAACTTGGAATGTTATCCAATCAGCAGATCAGAAAGCCCATATTTCACCATAGAGTTGTCCTGCAGTATAAAAGGAAGCGTTCCTCAGTCTTTCCTCAGACTGCGGCCCGCGACCAGGGCGATCAGACCAGTCTGGAAGCTATTAACCATAGCTAAGAATAAAGGGACTGCAGTCGGTACCAACTTATACCAGTCTTATTAACAATGTAAACGTCATCCCTAATGTAGAAAAGACTAAACCATGTTTGACCGAGATACGTCACCAAAGTTATTTATAAATTCAAGTACAAAAAAATGGGGGGGGGTCTCACTTATATTTTATTGTTTCTCGGGGATTTAATAGTCAATATTTTATACATGTAACAGAGGGGAAATAAATTGTTAGAGTAAAACTTATTTAGAGTTTGTTATATCTGTTGTACATATTTATTAGTGACGTCAGGAGTTTCCCGTTTTTCTGAACCAGTGCCTGAGCTTTGCCGCTACGCTACCACTGTGCGGTTATGCTACCAATAGCCACTTACGCTACCAGTATACTGCTTTGCTTAAATAACCATGCCAGTGCATTATACATCACTACGAGATCTAAATTACTGCATAGAAACCATAACCTCTGTATAGAATTGACCAGGCCACTACGTGTAACAATTACTACTTTACCCCCACCCTACCCTTAGATTCCTAGGTATTAAACAGATAAAGATTGGGACAATGGAGAATAAGAGATGCCTAGGTATTAAACAGATAAAGATTGAGACAATGGAGAATAAGAGATGCCGAGGTATTAAACAGTTAAAGATTGAGACAATGGAGAATAAGATATTTCTAGATATTAAACAGATAAAGATTGAGACAATAGAGAATAAGAGATAGCTAGGTATTAAACAGATAAAGAGTGAGGCAATGGAGAATAAGAGATGCCTAGGTATTAAACAGATAAAGATTGGGACAATGGAGAATAAGAGATGCCAAGGTATTAAACAGATAAAGAGTGAGGCAATGGAGAATAAGAGATGCCTAGGTATTAAACAGATAAAGATTGAGACAATGGAGAATAAGAATTGCCTAGGTATTAAACAGATAAAGAGTGAGGCAATGGAGAATAAGAGATGCCTAGGTATTAAACAGATAAAGAGTGAGGCAATGGAGAATAAGAGATGCCTAGGTATTAAACAGATAAAGAGTGAGGCAATGGAGAATAAGAGATGCCAAGGTATTAAACAGATAAAGAGTGAGGCAATGGAGAATAACAGATGCCTAGGTATTACACAGATAAAGAGTGAGACAATGGAGAATAAGAGATGCCAAGGTATTCAACAGATAAAGATTGGGACAATGGGGAATAAGAGATGCCTAGGTATTAAACAGATAAAGATTGGGACAATGGAGAATAAGAAATGCCTAGGTATTAAACAGATAAAGAGTGAGGCAATGGAGAATAAGAGATGCCTAGGTGTTAAACATATAAAGATTGAGACAATGGAGAATAAGAGATGCCAAGGTATTACACAGATTAGGAGTAGGGACAAAAGAGAGTAAAAAATTTACTGCCTCATAAGCACTTCAAAGAAAATATTATCTTTGCATATGGTGTGTGTTATATCCTTCTTAAATGAAAAAGATCTTTTTAGGATAAATTTACTTTTAGTAAAATAAATTCAAAAGATTATAAAAAGGAAACTATTTTGATAGAAATAGTTAGTGTTTCCTGTTGAACAGACGTTGGTGATGTGCACGAGTTGAAAATTACGGAAGTTTGTGATTTATCAACATGCATTTTCCGTGTTTAAATACGTACTTTATATTACAGTTTAACGCAAATATTGAGCAATTTTTTTTTTTCATTCTATACAATACTTATGTAATTTCTATTCATATGGAAAATGATAATGAAAATATAACACTTTTTGCGAATTCATTTAAAGTATAAACAAAAACAACAGTAGTTCCTATAACAATGAATTTGTCTTTTTGATATTTGAAGGTGGTATGGGGGCATTAAAACAGTCAGATACAATTTTCTGATATCTTTATGACTTACACTTTGCTATTAGAGCATGCAAAAAATAAAAATAAATATAAACTGAAGGTCACTGGCCGTATGAGTGTGAAATGTAAAAATTGGCTTTTTTGGTTCAGAGACATAGATACATAAACAACGGAAAGATATGGAGTAAATACACATAAGACGAAGTCTCTACAAATACTTGTTAGAATCAAGCAGAGGAACAACGCTTTTATTGTTGTTCTTCATTTTGAAGTCACCATGAGGCCTTCAACGATGATTTTTGCTGATACATCAAGGTAAGTTTAAAACGCGCCCTTGGATTGATTAGAGCGGAATTCTTTGCTAAATGTCGATTAACGCTATATCCATGTTTTTTATGCCCCCAGATCGACGATCGGGGGGCATATTGTTTTTGTCCTGTCTGTGTGTCTGTTTGTATGTGCGTCCGAAACTCTAACCTTGGCTATAACTTTTGAACTATGTAAGATAGACTTTTCATACTAAGCAAGTGTATAGGTCTAGTCAAGAGCAATATAAAAATGCAAAACAAAATTAGGTCATTTGCATTTACCGTTTTGGAGAAACAAGAGGCCTAAAGGGGATAAAAACAGAAAAAAAGGATTGAAAAAAATTTGACAGATCTTGATGCAGTATTTTTCGGTATGTTTCTCGTTATTAAGTCAAGTTAAAATAGATACAATGAACAAATAAAACCATTTTCAATAAACGAGAGGCCCAATGCGGCTGCACCCATTTCAGAATAAATGGATTTTGGGAGTTTTTTTGTACTATGTAAAGTAGACTTCTTCTTTCATAATTGATGATGTTGTTATACCAAATCTATTTAGAAGTATTTCAATTGAAGTTTCATATGTAAGAAGGCTTGGTATCTTAGTCAACGGAAATCATGTCCTTAGCTAGCTGTCAGTAACTGCGAGCATTTGTCCGGACAGTACCTGTGTGTATTGTTTTCATGTTTTATGTAATTCATTGTAAGGGTACTCGTCTTGATAAGTTGGAATTTTTTTCTAGTTTGATTTTTACGGTGAGTCTTTTTGTGTATTTATTTTTTAGCCATTCACCACACATAGGGGGAGGGTTTGGATCCAAGAAAACGAGTTTAACCCCACCGCAATTTATTGCGCCTGTCCCAAGTCAGGAATATGTTGGTGACTGGCTTGTCCGTGTCTTCTTATGAAATTTTAGTTTCTTGATATTTGGGTTATTGGATGTGGTTTGTTTCCATTGATTTATTCACTTTTTACCCTTTTTGGGGCCATTTAGGGCTTGCTTTATGGTGTGAGGTTCCTCACTGTGTTGAAGACCGTACGGTGACCCCTAGATGCTTTGTTTTGGGTCGTTTTAACCTGGATATGGGATGTTGTCTCCTTGACATTTACCCCATTTCTTTTCTTTTTCATATTTAATATTTGGTAAGTGTATAGGTCTAGTCAACAGTAACATAAATATGCAAAAAAGGTCTGATTGAAGATCAAGGTCACAGAGGTCAAAAAGTGGGAAAAAATGACAGTTTTCCCAAGTAATTGACTAGAATTCTTCATGGTCACCCAATAAAAGTGGTATATATGATCACATAAGTCATAGAAAATCATTTCCCACCGTCCCATGAAGCTTCATTCAGATCGTCAATACAAAAAAAAACGCTAGGACAAGTTATATGTCATGTTGGAGACTTAATAAGAATAAAAAACAACGTTTGCTGCCAATTTTTTTTGCAGAGATATGACTCTATTAATTAATATAAGCGTGCAAAAAAATAGTCTGCACTGTTCACAGTTACAGAGTACTAATATATCTTGCCATCAACGTCATACTCTACTAAGAAATCACTGCCTTCAGAATGAATGGTCACTCCTCAATTTTACAATATTAAGGTTTTGAAATTGATGTTTTTTATTTATCAGAACATCAATCAAACATTTATATCATTTTTAGCAAACAGTATGCCCGTTTTTGAGTTATAGGGCTTGACATTTTGGCAGAAAACCGAAGTTCTCTAGACTTCTCATTCTCTTTGAACTTTGAATTAAGACAACGGAGCTTTCAAATGCGATGAAGGAATGTCAAGAATTTCATCAAAGGACAAGGTGCGATAAGGGGTTGATTTGGTCCAAGATTCAAATGAATTTCTAAGTTGCACCTCAGGATTTTCTTTCATGTTCATTTCAAAGCTTAGTCCTCATTTACAGAAAAAAATACAACCGGAAATATGGAGCACATTCAAGAACCAATTAGATACTTTACCAACTAATTAGTACAAACTGAATGAATTGAACCTTTCAAACAAATATTTTTGTGGTTCTTGCATGTGCTCAATATTCCCTAAAAAGAAAAAGTAGTCAAAATGTGTTATTTTTTTCATTTTTTCTACAGAATCTTCAATTTGTCCCGTCTTTATACTCAAAAACTCAATAATCATACATCAATATTTAAGAAATGTTACTGTTTACTGAAAAGTAAATAGAACGTTTTTAATGAGAAACTTCAGTGAATTCAACCAAATTTATTTCTCAGGCCAAATAAGGCCATATTATGTACACAATTATATAGGGGTAATAACAAAAATACCGAACAGAATTGTCAAGAGCCGAAGTCCATGAGACAAAAAGACAAATTGGAGACAATTTCAGAGACGTCCTTAGCAGTAAAACTTTTACATGCGAAATTGTAAAAAACATAGTTACACTGACTAGACTTGAGAAAATACCAGACAAAGACAACTGAATCAGATTCCAGGAAAATCTTAATCTTGTGTAAGCTGATTTAAACGCGGAAAATATAAACTAGATGAGGTTTAGCTATTTAAGCTCTGAAAATGTACATGCATTGAAACTTATCACAGGGATTTGACGAATGTCGCTACATTTACTGATTTTACTGGAGGTATGTGACAAACATGCTTTTAATATTCACTGCATGAAATGATACGTTTAAAAAATTTTAAAAATTATTAAATTTCTAGTTTAAAATTTAATTTGAATTTACCGTCATTTATAGAAAAGATTTAAGTAAATTGAATAAAATTTTTAAATCTAAGATTTAATCTGATTTAAATGCAGTTTTCGGAGTATTAAAATCCAAATTTACACAAATTTAATATTTTTTTTAACTTCAAGTTTAGTTAGAAATAATATTAGTTTACTTTAAGTTTAAATAAGAAATCTAATAGAATTTAATATACTCAGTAAACTTCTAATATAACTAAAAAATAAGCTAGTTTTCTTAAAGCTTAAATTACAACTTACTGAAAATAAATGATGGTTTAAATTTGTAGTTTAATTAGTTTAAACGTTTATTTTAGACTTAATTATTTAAATGATTTAAGTGAGGTTTAAATGTGATTTTTTATTGAATTTAAAAAGTAATAAAATAGAAAAAAATTAATGTTGCATCACAGCATATGCAAGTCTTTGATCAGAGTATGCATATTATTTCGAACCAAAAGATATCGCGAGAAAATTGGGTTTCAATTTTTACTTATTAGCTCTGTGTGAGTTTTTTTAATTAAATTTTGAATACTTGTGGGTGTTTTTTAGCTTGATATCATCCTGTAAATTATGAGACCAGGGTGAGGTTTTTATGATTACAGTGTTATGTTAGAAGTGTTCCCTAATCGATGAAATACGTCGATCTTTTATGTCGGCCATGGAATGAAATAAATCTTTAATTCTGGGAAGCATAAGATGTCCACAGCAAAGTTATACATTCCCTCCCAGTCGATATCATCCAAGAATTACCCTCCTTGTTGCTTATATTCTTTTTCAAATGTTGTAAAAAACGACCAGAACCCCATCGGGATCACCCTTTTTGGACGACTGGATACATCGATGATTTCCCTACTTTATAGTTTCATTAAAAATACATGTACAATTCTTGGTCACAGTTTATTTTGCAATAAAAGCACCAAATCCCATCTCTGTACTGATTAATTCGGGCCTCAAACCCTATTTCTCTGTAATTTATGTTTACACACAAATATGCAGTGTTTTCGTAGTTTTTTTACTTCCACATAGTCGTCATGACATTATGATTCGCTGAGTATTGTCAGCTTATAGTCTGATTACATGTATAAACAGGTGTTTCGACTCTTATTTTTAATGAGCGGCGAGTCTCTTCAGTGGCCTCCGCTTTTGCTTGCAGATTAGTTTATTTATAATTGTATTTTACACACAATATATGTTGGACCAAAATTTATTGATATTTGATCCAATATCCACCCGTCTATGGGAAGGATCATATCTCCGGCCTTACATTGATTACGTGCTACGTGTACAATGTTTCGGTTTTTTTTAGGATATATACCAAGGGAAACCACTCTTCGGAGACCGCCCTTCATGTTTTATTTATATTTAAATATATGTATACATGTATTTTTGTATTCATTTTACTTATTTTATTTATTTTTCTATTTGGTTTTTATGTATTTGTTTATTTATCTTGTGTATATTTTTGATTTACTTTTGCAAGGCTTTTTGCAATAAAAGCACCAAATCCCATCTATGTACTGATTAATTCGGGCCTCAAACCCTATTTCTCTGTAATTTATGTTTACACACAAATATGCAGTGTTTTCGTCATTTGTTTACTTCCACATAGTCGTCATGACATTATGATTCGCTGAGTATTGTCAGCTCATAGTCTGATTACATGTAAACGGGTGTTTCGACTCTTATTTTTAATAAGCGGCGAGTCTCTTCAGTGGCCTCCGCTTATGTTTGCAGATTAGTTTATTTATAATTGTATTTTACACACAATATATGTTGGACCACTTTGCAATAAAAGCACCAAATCCCATCTCTGTACTGATTAATTAGGGCCTCAAACCCTATTTCTCTGTAATTTATGTTTACACACAAATGTGCAGTGTTTTCGTAATTTTTGTACTTCCACATAGTCGTCATGACATTATGATTCGCTGAGTATTGTCAGCTTATTAAACGGGTGTTTCGACTCTTATTTTTAATGCGGCGAGTCTCTTCAGTGGCCTCCGCTTTTGTTTGCAGATTAGTTTATTTAGAATTATATTTTACACACAATATATGTTGGACCAAAATTTATTGATATTTGATCCAATATCCACCCGTCTATGGGAAGGATCATATCTCCGGCCTTACATTGATTACGTGCTACGTGTACAATGTTTCGGGTTTTTTAGGATATATACCAAGGGAAACCACTCTTCAGAGACCGCCCTTCATGTTTTATTTATATTTTAATATATGTATACATGTATTTTTGTATTCATTTTACTTATTTTATTTATTTTTCTATTTGGTTTTTATGTATTGGTTTATTTATCTTGTGTATATTTTTGTTTGACTTTTGCAAGTCATTTCTATTAATATAATTGCTTATTTACACTTTTAATGAAGCATAATCTGCTGATTTCATAAGATAGCATGTAGACGTAACACCTCATTATTCTAATTATATAGAGATGTTTAGTCTGCTTCCTGTGAAACATTATTTTATGGTTCGTTTGACTAATTCGCCAATGTTGTGATGTCTTTTGAAAGTTATTGTTGGATTTTTCTCAGAGAGAATCCCATTGTTTTTAATGATAGACCAATGTTTCTTTATCACCTTTTGAAGCGTTTCTGTATGGTGGTAATAGGTCGTTACAAAAGATATATTGGGTTGTAAATTGTTTACCCTTTTATCTTTTTTCTTTAGTTTTTCCTGTCTGTCATTAAATATCTGTCTGGCATATCAGTTAACTGTTAGTAGTCTCTTGAGATTTCATGTTTTTGTCCGTATATTTAGTTCTTTCAGTTTCATTTTTTCACAATTGACTCAGTCCTGTTGCCAACTGGATTTTACTGTTGTAACGACTGTTTTTTGATTTATCACATTGGCTGTAGGGGGAAGGTTTGGATCCAATAAAACTAGTTTAACCCCACCGCAGCAGGTTTCCGCCTGTCCTAAGTCAGGAATTTATTAAGCCTTTGTGTGTCTTGTCCTTTTTCTAGTTAGTTTACTTTATGTCTATAGGAGTCTAGGATGATGTTTATTTCGCTGGACTTGATTGCTCTTTGTTCAGGGGCCTACTCCGACCTGCCGTTGGGTGTGGGGTTTTCTCACTTTCTCATGGAAGATCTTATGGTGGCTTTGAGTTGTTATTACTCCCCTTTGGGTCGTTGTCTCTTTGACACATTCCCCGTTTCCCTTTGTTGAGAGGTATGTCCTTTGACGGGTGAGGTCTGAAGAATAGTGTAACCTGTGATGTACTGACGTGTCTGTGGAGTACCAGTGTAAGGTATATCCTGTAACGAGTATTATCTGTGGATTTCAAATCTTGGTGGTATGTCCTGTGACAAGAAATGTCTGTGGAGTACCGGTGTTTTGGCAGTATTGCTTGTGACCGGAGTTGTCTGTAAGATACTGTCGTGGAGTCCTTTTTGTGTGATGGCCTCCAATTTTTATTTGTTTATCCAACCCGCTAACAGTTGTGTGGTGATGATTGATACCACATGTAATTTAGTGTTTCATCAGAAATTATAATGAATCCAAAATGAAGTAGATGTTTTGACCATGAAGGCACCTGTATTTTACTAATGAGACGTATCTTGATACCAGAGATAAAAGTATACCTGTGAATTATACTGGAGATGTAACTTGATACTAGAGATAAAAATAAACCTGTGAATCATAATTGAGATATATCTTGATACCAGAGATGAAAGTATAGCCGTGAACTGTGTTTGATATGTTGATACCAGACATATAAAGTATACCTGTGAACTTGTTTTTCAACGATGACGATCCTTGGAACTCCAACCGATGGTACAACAGAGAAGACCGTTTTTAATTTTTTATTTAGGTGATAAGTAGGTTTTCTGAAGGTAGTTGACCTTTTTTTAGTTCGAGGACGAACTCTTTGTCGGGAAGGGGATAGTGTTACGGTTAGGAGGTGTTACGGTTAGGAGGTAGGCCTAGGCTGATAGGATTTTATGTATTTCACCTTTTTTAGTCACTATGGCACTCCTTACTTTTATTCTTGTCTATTTTTAGCGTGACGCGTCGTTTGTGCCATATGTCGTTATTCGCGTGAATGAACATTGTCAATGACATTTCTGTTGCAGATATCGCGATTATGATGATGTATATTGTATGTAAATGTTGTAATTATCATGTAATAAGTGGGAATTATAAGAGAGAGTTCGTCCGTTTGTTTGACCACAGGGGGTCACCCGACTGACGACATCTTTATTTCTCCTGTATAATTCCACGTCATTTTACCTACTTGTTTTATTCCCACTAGGTTTGAATATTGTTATCAGGGTTTATTCCAGTTAAGTTTAGCCCTAGTTAGGTCCCGTTTGCCTATTTTCCGACTTGACTGTACGTCAACATTCGTAGTTTCCGCCATTACTGAAAAACTGACGTTGTTAGGAATATAACCTCTTGAACTTGGAATGTTATCCATTCAGCAGAGCGGAAAGCCCATATTTCACCATAGAGTCGTCCTGCAGTATAAAAGGAAGCGTTTCCTCAGTCTTTCTTCAGACTGTGGCCCGCGACCAGGGCGATCAGACCAGTCTGGAAGCTATTAACCATAGCTAAGAATAAAGGGACCGCAGTCGGTACCAATTTATACCAGTCTTATTAACAATGTAAACGTCATCCCTAATGTAGAATAGACTAAACCATGTTTGACCGAGATACGTCACCAAAGTTATTTATACTACGTTGTTGACAAAGAATTCAAGTACAAAAAAGGGGGGGTCTCACTTATATTTTATTGTTTCTCTGGGATTTAATAGTCAATATTTTATACATGTAAAAGAGGGGAAATAAATTGTAATAGTAAAACTTATTTAGAGTTTGTTATATCTGTTGTACATATTTACTAGTGATGTCAGGAGTTTCCCGTTTATCTGAACCAGTGCCTGAGCTTTGCCGCTACGCTACCACTGTGTGCTAATGCTACCAATAGCCACTTACGCTACCAGTATACTGCTTTGCTTAAATAATCATTCCAGTGCATTATACATCACTACGAGATCTAAATTACTGCATAGAAACCATAACCTCTGTATAGAATTGACCAGGCCACTACGTGTAACCATTACTATTTTACCCCCACCCTACCCTAAAACGTAACAGGATTAAACAGATAAAGAGTGAGGCAATGGAGAATAAGAAATGCCTAGGTATTAAACAGATAAAGATTGAGACAATGGAGAATAAGAGATGCCTAGGTATTAAACAGATAAAGATTGAGGCAATGGAGAATAAGAGATGCCTAGGTATTAAACAGATAAAGATTGAGACAATGGAGAATAAGAGATGCCTAGGTATTAAACAGATAAAGAGTGAGGCAATGGAGAATAAGAAATGCCAAGGTATTAAACAGATAAAGATTGGGACAATGGAGAATAAGAGATGCCAAGGTATTCAACAGATAAAGAGTGAGGCAATGGAGAATAAGAGATGCCTAAGTATTAAACAGATAAAGATTGAGACAATGGAGAATAAGAGATGCCTAGGTATTAAACAGATAAAGATTGGGACAATGGAGAATAAGAGATGCCTAGGTATTAAACATATAAAGATTGGGACAATGGAGAATAAGAGATGCCAAGGTATTACACAGATAAAGAGTGAGACAATGGAAAATAAGAGATGCCTAGGTATTAAACAGATAAAGATTGGGACAATGGAGAATAAGATGCCAAGGTATTAAACAGATAAAGATTGGGACAATGGAGAATAAGAGATGCCTAGGTATTAAACAGATAAAGAGTGAGGCAATGGAGAATAAGAAATGCCTAGGTATTAAACAGATAAAGAGTGAGGCAATGGGGAATAAGAGATGCCAAGGTATTAAAGAGATAAAGATTGGGACAATGGAGAATAAGAGATGCCAAGGTATTAAACAGATAAAGATTGAGACAATGGAGAATAAGAAATGCCTAGGTATTAAACAGATAAAGATTGAGACAATGGAGAATAAGAGATTTCTAGGTACTAAACAGATAAAGATTGAGACAATGGAGAATAAGAGATGCCTAGGTATTAAACAGATAAAGATTGAGACAATGGAGAATAAGAGATGCCTAGGTATTAAACAGATAAAGAGTGAGGCAATGGAGAATAAGAAATGCCTAGGTATTAAACATATAAAGATTGAGACAATGGAGAATAAGAAATGCCTAGGTATTAAACAGATAAAGATTGGGACAATGGGGAATAAGAGATGCCTAGGTATTAAACAGATAAAGATTGGGACAATGGAGAATAAGAGATGCCTAGGTATTAAACAGATAAAGATTGAGACAATGGAGAATAAGAGATGCCTAGGTATTAAACAGATAAAGAGTGAGACAATGGAGAATAAGAGATGCCTAGGTATTAAACAGATACAGATTGGGACAATGGAGAATAAGAGATGCCAAGGTATTACACAGATTGGGAGTAGGGACAAAAGAGAGTAAAAAATTTCCTGCCTCATAAGCACTTCGAAGAAAATATTATCTTTGCATATGGTGTGTGTTATATCCTTCTTAAATGAAAAAGATCTTTTTATGATAAATTTACTTTTAGTAAAATAAATTCAAAAGATTATAAAAAGGAAACTATTTTGATAGAAATAGTTAGTGTTTCCTTTTGAACAGACGTTGGTGATGTGCACAAGTTGAAAATTACGGAAGTTTGTGATTTATCCACATGCATTTTCCGTGTTTAAATACGTACTTTATATTACAGTTTAACGCAAATATTGAGCAATTTTTTTTCATTCCATACAATACTTATGTAATTTCTATTCATATGGAAATGAGAATGAAAATATAACATTTTTTGCGAATTCATTTAAAGTATAAACAAAAACAACAGTAGTTCCTATAACAATGAATTTGTCTTTTTGATATTTGAAGGTGGTACGGGGGCATAAAAACAGTCAGATACAATTTTCTGATATCTTTATGACTTACACTTTGCTATTAGAGCATGCAAAAAATAAAAATATATATAAACTGAAGGTCACTGGCCGTATGAGTGTGAAATTTGTTATGTAAAAATTGGCTTTTTTGGTTCAGAGACATAGATACATAAACAACGGAAGGATATGGAGTAAATACACATGAGACGAAGTCTCTACAAACACTTGTTAGAATCAAGCAGAGGAACAACGCTTTTATTGTTGTTCTTCATTTTGAAGTCACCATGAGGCCTTCAACAATGATTTTTGCTCATACCTCAAGGTAAGTTTAAAACGTGCCCTTGGATTGATTAGAGCGGAATTCTTTGCTAAATGTCGATTAATGCTATATCCATGTTTTTTATGCCCCCAGATCGAGGATCGGGGGCATATTGTTTTTGTCCTGTCTGTGTGTCTGTTTGTATGTGCGTCCGAAACTCTAACCTTGCCTATAACTTTTGAACTATGTAAGATAGACTTTTCATACTAAGCAAGTGTATAGGTCTAGTCAAGAGCAACATTTACCGTTTTTGAGAAACAAGAGGCCCAAAGGGGATAAAAACAGAAAAAAAGGATTTAAAAAAAATTGTCAGATCTTGATGCAGTATTTTTCTGTAGGTTTCTCGTTATTATGTCAAGTTAAAATAGATACAATGAACAAATAATACCATTTTCAATAAACGAGAGGCCCAATGCGGCTGCACCTATTTCAGAATAAATGGATTTTGGGAGTTTTTATTAAGGAAATGAATATTTTTTGTACTATGTAAAATAGACTTTGATATTTGGTAAGTGTATAGGTCTAGTCAACAGTAACATAAATATGCAAAAAAAGGTCTGATTGAAGATCAAGGTCACAGAGGTCAAAAAGTGGGAAAAAATGGCAGTTTTCCCAAGTAATTGACTAGAATTCTTCATGGTCACCCAATAAAAGTGGTATATATGATCACATAAGCCATAGAAAATCATTTCCCACCGTCCCATGAAGCTTCATTCAGATCGTCAATTCCGAAAAAAAAAACAAAACAAAACAAAACAAAAAAAAAACAAAAAAAAAAAAACGCTAGGACAAGTTATATGTCATGTTGGAGACTTAATAAGAATAAAAAACAACGTTTGCTGCCAATTTTTTTTGCAGAGATATGACTCTACTAATTAATATAAGTGTGCAAAAAAATAGTCTGCACTGTTCACAGTTACAAGTTACTAATATATCTTGCCATCAACGTCATACTCTACTAAGAAATCACTGCCTTCAGAATGAATGGTCACTCCTCAATTTTACAATATAAAGGTTTTGAAATTGATGTTTTTTATTTATCAGAACATCAATCAAACATGTATATCATTTTTAGCAAACAGTATGCCCGTTTTTGAGTTATAGGGTTTGAAATTTTGGCAGAAAACTGAAGTTCTCTATACTTCTCATTCACTTTGAATGACAACGGAGCTTTCAAATGCGATGAAGGAATGTCAAGAATTTCATCAAAGGACAAGGTGTGATAAGGGGTTGATTTGGTCCAAGATTCAAATGAATTTCTAAGTTGCACCTCAGGATTTTCTTTCATGTTCATTTCAAAGTTTAGACCTCATTTACAGAAAAAAATACAACCGAAAATATGGAGCACATTCAAGAACCAATTAGAGACTTTACCAACTAATTAGTACAAACTGAATGAATTGAACCTTTCAAACAAATATTTTTGTGGTTCTTGCCAGTGCTCAATATTCCCTAAAAAGAAAAAGTAGTCAAAATGTGTTATTTTTTTTTCATTTTTTCTACAGAATCTTCAATTTGTCCCATCTTTATACTCAAAAACTCAATAATCATACATCAATATTTAAGAAATGTTTCTGTTTACTGAAAAGTAAATAGAACGTTTTTAATGAGAAACTTAAGTGAATTCAACCAAATTTATTTCTCAGGCCAAATAAGGCCATATTATGTACACAATTATATAGGGGTAATAACAAAAATACCGAACAGAATTGTCAAGAGCCGAAGTCCATGAGACCAAAAGACAAATTGGAGACAATTTCAGAGACGTCCTTAGCAGTAAAACTTTTACATGCGAAATTGTAAAAAACATAGTTACACTGACTAGACTTGAGAAATTACCAGACAAAGACAACTGAATCAGATTCCAGGAAAATCTTAATCTTGTGTAAGCTGATTTAAACGCGGAAAATATAAACTAGATGAGGTTTAGCTATTTTAGCTCTGAAAATGTACATGCATTGAAACTTATCACAGGGATTTGACGAATGTCGCTACATTTACTGATTTTACTGGAGGTATGTGACAAACATGCTTTTAATATTCTTACAACAGAAAGTTAATGCGGGGTGGGGGTGTAAAGCTTATGCTTAATTTGTGAGTGTATTGATCGTTGATGATCTTTTATTAAAAAATCAATGAATGTATATGGAGTAAATGCACTTGAGACAAAGTCTCTACAAATACATGGCAGAACCAAACAAAAGAACAACGATTAATTGTTGTTCTTCGTCTTGAAGTTACCACGATGACTTTGTCAGCTTCAAAGTATTTTGATAAGAATACATGCGCTGTAAAATCTATATCTTTATTGAACCACGTCCATTTGACAATTACAGATGAGGCTTGTGCTAAATATGTTCTTTAACAAAACAACAGCAATATTGTTTGACTGTTTAAACAAGGTAAGATATATTGAAAAATGTCACACTTTGCCGATCACTATAGAATTTCTTACTTTTAAACGTTTTCCAACTTATGTGAATATTATAAATGACAGACAAATACTTAAAATGCAATTTAGAAAAAAAAATAAATAACAGAAAAACTATGAAAAAAGATATGCTAACATGTATTTTTAATCACGATCAGCCTGATATACCAAATTTCTTTTTTTAAAGTAGCCCTGCTCAGCTGTTGACAATGGGGAACCGAACAAAAATATCAATAAAATTTTCTAAAAACAGTTAAAGTGGGAAAAAGGCCAAACTTATCAGAGGTAAACTCCTCTAACGATGAATATAACATTCTTTTAAAAGTAGTATACTATTTTCTCCGAAAATTTGAGCCATTTTCTCACTTTAATTGTTTAAGGATTTTATAATTAATGTTCTTCGGTTCACCATGTCAAACAGCTACCCAAGTCTACTTGTTTTTGTTTTATTTTCATAGTCTTAAACTGCTTAGCAACATTTATTTATATTTTTTTATATTTCGTTCATTTTTGTATTTTATCCTTCTTTTGTTTCATCTTTGTTCTGTTATAGTTGTGTAATTATACGCCCGTCGAAAGACGGACGTATTATGGTATACCCTCCGTCCGTCCGTCCGTTAACTTTTGGGTTTCCAGAGATTTTTTCTGTAACTGCTTGACATATTGATTTCATATTTGGTATATGACTTTATCTAGGTGAAATACAGATCAAGTTCGAATTTGGTTCATGTCGGTTGATTTTGTACAGAGTTATGGCCCTTGGACTTAGTGAAATTTTGAAAAATATATAGGTTTCCGGAGTTTTTTTTCTGTAACCGCTTGACATATTGATTTCATATTTGGTATATGACTATATGTAGGTGAGATACAGATCAAGTTCGAATTTGGTTCCAGTCAGTTGATTTTGTACAGAGTTATGACCCTTGGACTTTGCAAATTTTTGAAAAACATCAGTTTCTCCACCTTTTCTTTACAATGTGTGAATATGTTGATTTGATATATAGTTTATAAATGTATGTTAATAAATTATGGATTAAGTTTAAATTTGGTTCCTGTTTAATGATTTTTGTGGACAGTTATGACCCTTGGATTTAATATTTTTTTTGAAAATTCATTTTTTACATATTAATTAAATATTTGTAAAATGGTTACATCTTGGTAAAGCACATATTCTATTTGTTTTTTTTTTCTCGATCAAAATTTTGTTGTGGTCCAACAATGCCACAAAGTTCGTCATAAAGTTCGAGTTGACAGTGGACGGGCGTATCATGCGCTCTTGGCGCAGCAGTTTATTTTTATTTTAAATTGTTTGTTGTTATACCGGTGTTTCTTCTCTCATTTGCTGCGGCTTTGTTCTCTAATTTGCTGTGGCGTGGTTCTCTCATTTGCTGCGGCTTGGTTCTCTCATTTGCTGTGGCTTGGTTCTCCCATTTGCTGCGGCTTGGTTCTCTCATTTGCTGCGGCTTGGTTCTCTCATTTGCTACGTCGTGGTTCTCTCATTTGCTGCGTGGTTAATGCATTTCTACATCACCATATATGGTAATACATGCATGTTTAACATGTCCATTAAATGTTACACTTATGATATATATTATACATTTTGACCTTATAACTGACTAAAAATTTATTTTGAAATCAATTGACGCAATCACATTATGGAGCAACAATAGATATATTAAGATAATAGAATTGTATAACTTAAAAGCATAAATAAGCTCTTTATGATTATTGTTGCCATTTAAATTTTTCATCAGAACAGCTCATGAAAAAATTAATTATTAAATGAGGTATTGATTGTTTTTACGGTTTGATTTATGTTTTTGTTTTTGTGCTGATAAAGCAAAACTTTTCGAGATTGTCCATAAGTTTCATCGCAATTGTAGTCTAACTGTGTTTTCAATATGTTCATGTTTTATTTGAATATTTCTTGCATCTCCCCAAATGTTTGTGTATTACTGAATGCTATTAGAAAGATATTTACAAATAGCTTAACGAATCCTCATATAAAATGAGCAAGAGTAAGTAAATTGTAAATTTTGGTCAAAGTCGTCATAAATGTTCATAAGATATGTAGAGCTCCTTCTTTAAAAAAAAGACAAAAAAAGACAAAACAAAAAACAAAACAAAAAAAAAAGCAAAAAAAACAAAAAAAAACAAAAACAAAAAACAAAAAACAAAAAAAAACCAAAAAACAACCAAACAAACAAGCAAAAACAAAACAAACTAGATTTGCAATTGCGAGCAATAGCCTTTATTACCCCAGACTCCCCATTCGGTGATTCCAAATTATTAACAGCCTCAAAATCTACCTAGAAATCTATTTTCATCGAAATCCGACAATGATTAAATTTTTTACATATTTTTTTCGGCAAATTGGAAATGGCAGCCATTTTGATTTTTTTACGTATAAATTCCTTCTTCTCATCTTACTGAATATTTATACAAAATATGAACAAGTTCTGCAAAGCATTTCCCGAGATATTGAATCCTAAATTTTTATATAAAATGGCGGCCATCTTAGAAATAGCCACCGTTTTGATATTTTTTTTCGCAATAAAAAATTTCGCCTTATGTTGATCTAACTTCATACATGTACCAAGTTTTATTAGATTACATCCAGTGATTCCAAAATAATAGATAAACCAAAAATTATTGCAAAAAAGTCTTGGGTAACATAATGAGTAAAAATAAAAAAAAACAACACAAAAACAAACAAACAAACAGAAAAAACAAGCAATAAAAAAAACGAACAAACCCCCCCCCAAAAAAAAAAAAAACAAAAAACAAAACAAAACAAAGCAAAAAAACAAAAAACCAAAAAACAGCAAAAAAACAACAACAACAAAACAAAAACCCCCCAAAAAACAAGGAAAGAAACAAAAACGAGAACAAAAATAAAAACAAAAAGAAAAAAACGCAATTGCCATGCAATTACACATACATGATGCAATACAACACATACATGAGACACAGGAAATAAAGCATAACGAGCAGATAGAAGTAAAAGAAATGCACAGACAAGTGGTGAAATACGTACACATACAGCACATAAACTGCAACGGTTTACAAATTGGAAATGGAGTAGAAAGACTAAAAAACGCAATTTTCAGAAAAATACATCGTTTTATTAGCTCACCTGGCTATGCCAGGGTGAACTATTGCCATCACTTGGCGTCCATCGTCCGTCCGTCGTTAGCTCGCTTTCAAAAATCTTCTCCTCTGAAATCACTGGGTCTAATGGAACCAAACTTTAACTGAATCATCACTAGGGTATCTAGTTTCAAATTTGTTATTTTGTATGTCTTAAGTCAAACAACATGGCTGCCGTTACTAAAAATAGAACATAGGGGTAAATTACAGTTTTTGGCAAATAACTCATATCAAAAATTTGACATGACGTAAAAATGATCAGCATGAGAAGATCTACCCATGCTGAAATTTTGAAGAAAATCTGATGACCCGTCTAAGAGTTATTGCCCTTTTTCCGTAAAATTTTCAAAATTTTGATATTTTTTATTTTTTATTAAAAAAACTATAACAGATGGTTAAGTCTAGATTGCAAAAATATTCAGCATGTTAAGATCTACCCAACTGGATATTTTGAAGAAAATCCAAGGACCGATATATGAGTTGTGGCCCTTTATTGGTCAAATTTTTCGTGATTTTTTACTTTTTGTCCTATATTTCAAAAACGCTTTGAGATAGAGGTCAAGTTTAAATTGCTAAAATGTTCAGCATGTTAAGGACTATATTTTATTGAACACGTTCAAGTTTTCCGACCTCTTGCAAGATGGCCGCCAGCGGGGAACTTAGTTTACTATTTGACCTAATGGGAAAATTCGTGCAAAGAACTTCTTCTTGAGAACCAAACTTGGTATGAATGTTGATGATGAGGTGCTGAACAAGTGCTGTTACTTTGGTGCCGATCCGTTATCTAACATGGCCGCCAGCGGGGATCTTAATTTCAACATTTGACCCTATCGGAAAATGCATACAAAGAACTTCTTCTTGAGAATAAATGAATGGATTTGAACCAAACTTGGCATTAATGATGCTTATGAGGTGCTGACCAAGTGTTACTACTTTGGTGCCGATCCGTCAATTTTAACATTGGACCCAGTTGTAAAATGCATACAAAGAACTTCTTTTTAAGAACCACTGAATTGCTTTAACCCATACTTGGCATTGATAATGCTTATGAGATGCTGACGAAGTATTTTTACTTAGGTGCCGATCCGTCATTGTATATGACCCACAGCATTGGACCCTATGGGAAATGCGCACAAAGATCTTCTAGAGAACTACTAGATGGATTTAAATCAAACATGGCATGAATGATGCCTGTCAGGTGCTGATCAAGTGTCACCAGCTGTGAACTTAATTTAACAGAAGATCCTCTTCTAGAGAACTGCTCTGAAAACCAAACTTTGCATATGACCAAGTGTTGTTTCTTCGGTGCTGATCCATCATCCAATATAGCCTCCAGCAATGAATTAGACCCTAAGGGGAAATGCATACAAAGATATAATAGAAAACCACTGAATGGATTCAATTTAAACATGCATAAATGAAACTTGTGAGATTTTGACCAAGTGTGTTACTTTGGTTCTGATCCGTCTTCCGACATGGCCACCAGTGGCAAAACTTAGTTTAACATAGGACCCAACGGGAAATGCGTAAAAAGATCTGCTGCTCTGAAACTGCTTGAACAATTTCAGTACAATTTTTATATGATAGTCCTTGGGTGACCCTCTTCAAAGTTTTATGTTAAATAGCTGCCAGCAGGGAACGTAGATTAACGTAGGCCCTTGAAGTTTGGAAACTGCATTCAAAAATCTTCTCTGAAACTGCTTGAACAATTTTAATTCAATTTTATAAAAAGTTTCTGATTTTTATGTACACACACCACCAAAGATGGACCATCAATTTGGAATTATAGTGCTGCATAGGACCCAGGTGAGCGATACAGGCTCTTGAGAGTCTCTTGTTTCATTTGGGAAATTTTAGCAACTTCATCTTCAGCATGGTTTAACTTGTTTTATCTGTTTTTTTCTTTCCTGTTGGATAGCAAACTTCTACTGAAACTAGAAGTGTGCTTTTTTACAAAAACGAATGTCTGCCTCTATCCCCTTCAACCTCATAAAGGGTCATAACTCTGAAACAAAATTGGCCGAGCATTTTGAATTAATCTAGGCATCTTGTTTTATAACCTTGTTGAGTTTGGTTTATGCAACTCATGGTGGATAATAATATTATGAAGTTTGGTTGAAACGGGCGTTTGAAAAGTATCTCCCAAATATTTTACGAAAGGATATGGAGTAAATGAACATGAGACCATAACACATATGTAAACTCCAACTGCAAAAATTCAAATGAGCTGTATGGCCATTTCGGAAATTTATTCCTCATCAGCAGCACTAGAACATAAACAAAGGAAATCCATAAATTTTAAAATGTTTAAAATGCATTAAACCAAACGAAATCCGAATAATCAGTTATATCAAATACAGCTAAGGACAAAAATACGGTGGAGGGAGTTAATCCTTAGGATTTAGAATTTAAATAAATTTAGATAATAGTAATTAAACAAAGTGTGCACATGACATATTATCTCATGTACAAGTACACCATATCTAAGAAAAATAAAGAGCATACATCTCTACCACGGGGAATTGTTTTACCAACTCAACACTGCAATAAAAGACAAACTCCTGTATT
Source organism: Modiolus philippinarum (assembly GCA_002080025.1). Taxonomy (NCBI): domain Eukaryota; kingdom Metazoa; phylum Mollusca; class Bivalvia; order Mytilida; family Modiolidae; genus Modiolus; species Modiolus philippinarum. The sequence continues at coordinate 17,353 of MJUU01003168.1, read as the reverse complement.
AGATATTTTACGAAAGGATATGGAGTAAATGAACATGAGACCATAACACATATGTTAACTCAAACTGCAAAAATTTTAATGAGCTGTATGACCATTTCGGAAATTTATTCCTCATCAGCAGCACTAGAACCTAAACAAAGGAAATCCATAAATTTAAAATGTTTAAAATGCATTAAACCAAACGGAATCTGAATATTCAGTTATATCAAATACAGCTAAGGACAAAACTACGGTGGAGGGAGTCTCAATTTTGACAATTTTTTAGTCTTGAAGGGTCGTAGATCTGTCAAAGCTAACTGGGCATCCATCCCAACAAAACAGTATGCAAAAGTACACAATCAGGTCAATGATTCAGGCCTTTGGAGTTTCGATAAAGCTGGAAAAGACGTACATGTATGGGAAGCGGCGCCAATAACTTGATTTTACTAAATCAAATTTTAAAATGAAAAAAAAAAATTGGCAATAACTCTGACAAAAGGGTAAAGCATTTCGATACTCAAAATGCACAACTAGACATTTTGCTCAACAATCCAATTTAAAATTGTAGTTGTAATCAGACAAGAGATCTAAATAAACAAAAAATACCCAAGTTGCACAAAAAACTGTAAATTTCGTTATGCTGTACACTTTTATGGGTTCATGAAATTAATTTTACATATTTTTTTAGAAAATAAAAGCACTACAGCTCTTTGACAAAAGGGTGCGTATTCTGACAACACAGTATACAGAGCTAGGCATTGTCGCAAACAATCCTGTGAAATGTCGTTCCCATCGGATCAAAGATTTGTGAAAAATTGCTCCCAACAAACTATATTTTTCTAATTTTTACATAAAAAAGGGTCATAACTCTGTGAAAAGTGTCTAGCATTTGGAAAATATGATATGCACAACTATAGGAAGGCATTGTGCTCAACAACCCTCTGAAGTTTGGTTCAAATCGAATCAAAGATGTATGAGAAGTGGTGTCATCAAGATTTTATAGCTGATAGACGGGTGGAAGACAGAAAAAAAAAACACTTCTAAAGACGGGAGAGACATTACTAGAGTTAAAATTTTCTTTGCCTTAAAATCACAGCCGCGAAAAATTTATTTGGGTACTTTTATGTCACAAAAAATAATTTTATATCCTTTTAAATAATAAAGATCTTTAGGATTAAGTTATATTTGGGGAAAAGAAAAATATTAAAAAGATTATATAAAAGGAAAACCATATTATTTTTCCTAGTTCACAGAAATTTTGATTGTTAACATGTATTTTCCGTGTTATGCAATGTGAACAAATATCATTTTGATGGTCTACAGTTATAAACTGGCTAGGATGCAGCGATTTCTTCATAACCTCGCCCAATTTATGGCCCGATTCAGGCGTCTAAATTCAGTTATATAGTTTAACTCTTATTTCATGTAATCTTGATATGAAAATAAACCTTGATTTGAAAATTAACCATGAAACATTGCATTAAATGATCCAATGAGAAATTAAAAACAAAATAAAGTGCTTAGTCCGGGGGCTAAACAAAACAAAACAAGGTTGTCAAGAAGTTCCAATCATAGATATTCTGTTGTCTGTAAATACCAGACATTTGAGTTTAAACTTATCTTTGCAACGAATTCTTTGTTTTTGACTGATGTTGATCATAGACTGATTTTGTTAGTTTAATTGCGTATCGAGAATTTCGTTTTTACTTGAATGGCATTTAATTTCTATAGATGCGACTCGATTAAATGCCTTATTGGCGTCAATAACAAATTGATAACAAAAGGGTGCACATTTACGCCAATAAGGCACTTAATTGAGTCGCATCTATAGAAATTAAATGCCATTCACATAAATAAGGACATTCTCGATACGCACTTAGACCCCAATGGTTGTTCGTAGGTCATCATTTGTTTCACACTTATAGAAAAAAGAAGGGAAACAGGGAATGTGTCAAAGAGACAATGACCCAAAGGGGAGCAACAACAACCCAAAGCCACCATAAGATCTTCAATGAACGGTGAGAAAAACCCCACACCCAATGGCAGGTCGGAGTTGGCCCCTGAATAAAGAGTAATCAAGTTCAGCGAAATAAACATCATCCTAGACTCCTAGACATAAAGTGAACGAACTAGATTATATAAATGTTATAAATTATAAATGTTATAGTACATTTATAACATATTCATTTTGTTGCAATCATTGTTTGTTCCGACTATTTTTATCCGAGTTACAAAATGTTGATATGTCTTTTTTAGTTTTTCGCAAGTGATCATTTGCTTCCCTCGTGTTTCAGAATTAATTTCAAGACGCTTATTTACTCATTGCTTGCATTAGATGTGTTTCCTTAGTTACCAGTGTAGTGTGAAAGATGTTCTTTACTACACGTTTTTGCTCTTTGAATTAATTGCACAGTGACGTCATGCCAACCCGTGCTGATGCAGTTGGAATTACTATGCTTGCAGGTTGTATTAGACATGTAAGATGCTGTTTTTCCAGCTTTTCATGACTAAAGATGCGATTTGGTAGATATTTTCATTTTTTGCTTGATTTCACTCCCCTTATTTGCATTCCCGATTTTCTGTCTTTAATGCTCTCCAAATTGGTTCATACACAATTTCTAAACTGTTTAATTTGGTAAATGGGGGTTAACAAAATCACCGAACAGAATTGTCAAGAGCCGAAGTCTAATAGGCAAAATAACAATGTAGATGTGAATTCACCGGAACATTGTAGACCGCGACAGTCCTGGCTTGGTAGAGACATTCAAAAAATTGTGGATTAAACCAGTTTTATGGCTTTACAAAAACATGTAGCTATATCAATGAAAAACGCAATGATACTTGCTTTAGAAAATTTTCTTTCACCTAATTTTGATATTTTTGTTTCAGATTAACAATGCCAAGTCTATCCAACATCTTGCGTGCTACCTTTGTAATGCCATGCACTGCTGGTTTCGTTAAGGAACGGAGGAATGAAGGTTTTTCGGTACACGATGGAAGCATCGCTGGTATTGTTCTCCTAACAACAGCAGTAATCATAATATTTGCGGTAATATTTAAAATACCGATTGCAAAATCAAGATTACTCATGGTTGGTCTGTTAGGTCTCGCCATCTTATGCCTCATTGTGTGCACTATAAAAGCAGGATGCAACTCTAGATGCAGAACAAGTAAGGCGATCAAAGCGGATGACAAGCTGAAATTGAAATTCCTGTGGATATTTTGCATTGGCAATGTAGTATACCAATCATTATCATTAGCAGCAAATAGTGTATGCAAGATATATGATATTGAGGGAATCATTTATTGCACGTTTACATGGACATTTCAATTATTTCAAACCGTTTTTATTACATACTTTTCAAAATTTAAATTTGTAAATATTCTTGTTCTATATTATGGACTTCTTATACTATTTGTGACTAACATTTCCATGTGGACACAGGAAACCCTCTACTTATACATGTTGAAACATGACATGATAGATAATGGTAATATGACTGACAAGTGTATGAATGAGTCGGTTTTGGGAAACATGGTTGAGGTACTGGAGCCATATTTGGGACCTGTATTTTTGGAGTATTGTCTTTTGAGTCTGATTTTCATATCACGGTTATGGCCAAAACGTCAAAACCAGGACGAGGCAAATGGAATAAAAGAGAAAAGACAATTGGAAGAGTTTGAAATTTTTGAAGACATTTATGAAACTAAACCGTTGTTGCCGATAGAAGGTAATTCTGTAAGAAATGGACCATGCCAATGGGAGAAAACATCAGTTTACGTTCTTGTGATTGGGTTGTTTTACTCGTTCAGTTTTCTTATCATTGCCTGCCTTTTCATATACGTGCCAAGCATTCAAAATGAAGCCGCAATATCGTATATATTTTTCATTTTCGGCAATTCAGTTAGACTGCTAATTTCAATTAAATGTTTTTATGCATTTTCCGGGGAACTACGACCAAAACCAAATGTTCGTAAATGGTTGGACATGACCAATTTTGTAATTCTGACGAGTTCCTTCGTTACATGTGGATTTTATATCAAAGAATGTTTTGCCGGGGAAAACGCAATTGAACCAATCTTCGAAATTCTTTATCCAATCAACACAACACTTCGAGTTGTCGACACAATGTTACAAACAGTATTCATTCTACAAATGAAACAATATAAAAAGTTCGGCAATCAGAAATCGATTTGGTCCATAAAGAATACATTTATATTCATGTTTTGTATTAACTTTGGAATTTGGTTTTCATACACGTTTATTATATCCAGATACCAGAGGAATATAAGAAGAAAATTTTTGTTCGAAAATGTTTATTATCCATTCACTGTTTTTTACCATTTTGAGTGTTTTGTTTCGTTTTATCGTTTTTCTATTGAGTAATCAAATCCCTTTTATAATAAAATGTAGAACGGATGTACCTTTTTATATTATTTTAATTTTTGTTCAAAAAGTTGACAGATATCATGAATAAACAATGAAATGGTACAAATACACATTAGACAAAGTCTCTACAAATACATAGTAAAACAAAGCAATGGAACAACGCTTTTATTGTTGTTCTTCATCTTGGAGTCATGGCATTCAACAATGGGCTTTGCTCATACCTCCGGGTAACTGAAGACCTCCGGGTAACTGAAGACGACTGCACTGTTTGAGTTGAGTTCATTTAAGAATTGAATGCATTATTTTGAAGTTTCATATGGGTATGAAAGTGTTGACCGAAGCACATCTTTAATGAAGAGCGCTTCATGTTGAAAATGTGCGCCCGGTCAACACTTTCAAAATCCCTATGAAACTTCAAAATAATGCATTCAATACTTATAATTACATTTTAAAACCAAATAATAAAACATAGATTACAAAGTTCGCCTCGTTATGGCAAATGGACACAGAAACCAAATTTGGCGAAGGTGCTGATTTACCATCCCTAATGCATGTATACAAAGGCTAGATTATCTTACCATGTACAGTTACCGAATTTGGACATAAACTTGAATGTAAGTCAACCATGGAGAAAATGTAGGTCAAAGTGACCTAATTTTGCTGGATGCTGACCTATTTTCAAAGATGCATGCACATGCAAGGTTAGATGATCCTACCATGTACAGTTACTGAGATATCAACGTAAACTTGAATGCAAGTCACTCATGCGGAAAATATAGGTCAAAGTGACATTATTTTGCCTGGATGCTGACCTACCGTCAAAGATGCATGCACATGCAAGGTTAGATGATTGTACCATGTACAGTTACTTAAATCTGAACTCGGACGTAAACTTGAATGTAAGTCACTAAAGCGGGAAATATAGGTCAAAGTGACCTAATTTTGCCTGGGTGCTGACCTACCCCCAAAGATGCATGCACATGCAAGGTTAGATGATCCTACCATGTACAGTGACTGAGATCTGAACTCGGACATAAACTTGAATGTAAGTCACTCAAGCGGAAAATATAGGTCAATGTGACCTAATGTTGCATGGATGCTGACCTACCCCCAAAGATGCATGCACACGCAAGGATAGATGATCCTACCATGTACAGTGACTGAGATCTGCACTCGGACGTAAACTTGAATGTAAGTCACTCAAGCGGAAAATATAGGTCAAAGTGACCTAATTTTGCCTGGATGCTGACCTGCCGTCAGAGATGCATGCACATGCAAGGATAGATGGTCATACAATGTACAGTGACTGAGATCTGAACTCGGACGTAAACTTGAATGTAAGTCACTCAAGCGGAAAATATAGGTCAAAGTGACCTAATTTTGCCTGGATTCTGAACTACCATCAAAGATGCATGCACATGCAAGGATAGATGACCCTACCATGTACAGTGACTGAGATCTGCCGAACTCAGACGTAAACTTGAATGTAAGTCACTCAAGCGGAAAATATAGGTCATAGTGAACTAATTTTGCCTGGATGCTGACCTACCATCAGAGATGCATGCATATGCACAGTTAGATTATTGTACTATGTATAGTAGCTGAGATAGGAACTGAAATGTAAATTTGAATGCAAACCACTCAAGCGGAAAATATAGGTCAGAGAAACCTAATTTTCTTGGAGGCTGTGAGTTAGCCCAAGATGCACCTGCATGCAAAGTTTGATGAACCTACACTGCATAGTTACTAAGATATATACCCAAATGCGGACGCGGACACGGACGCGGACGCCGGGGGTACTCCAACTTCGTTGAGGCGAACTAAAAACAAATTTATCAAAAGGTTAGTACGTCATGTGCAATGGGATTCTTTTTTTACTATTTCGTCCGCCACGTGGTCATATGATCAAATATGTTTCATGGGAATTGCAACTTCACATTGATATGCCACACCTATCAAATTGACGGAATTCAAATGATTATTCATGAAATGTAATTATTGCTAGATATCGAGCAAGTCTACATTATGAGTCATCATATATTAAAAAGATCCAGAGTGCCGATTTGACCATAATTACAGACTGTGAGCTAACATCGGAATTTTTATTGGCAGTTTGATGGGTGCCACCAAAGTCATTCTAAGCCTTTCTGAACACCTGATGATACCTCCATTTTGGGGGGGGGGACACTAAGAGTGTATTAATTTTGCAAAGTTCTTTCTAATTATTTGTTAAAATTTTTTTCTTGTTGTCTGTTTGTCATGTTGTCTCTTTTTATGTTACAGCTGACTTGCCATTTTCTGGACTTTTTATTCTAGATTTTCCCTTTTCTTGCATTCTCAATAAACTCTAGACAGCGCTGTTTTGGGATCAGCATTTGGGTCTGGTTGAGCACTTCTCACTTACCTGTGTTTTACTTTAAGATACCAGATTTTTATTTACAAAATTACACATCCTTACAATATTACCCCTAGTGTTTATTAAGGATACTCCATTTTCCTCCTTTTTAACGCGCTATTCGTGTGCCGATGTATAAGCTAATGTTTCAATTTTTGTATGGCTTTTTTGATAGGTAAGTTTCACGCAACACGGTGATAGCTTTAAATCTATTTGGTTCTATGAAATCACCATTAAACTCATCTTATAATGAGTTACAATATATAATATATGTGATTCGAGGTTGGGAATACTAATAATTTTCAATATTTTTAATGAGGTGTGAGACATAATATATGGGGAAGCTAGTATGCATCATCCAATTGAATTGAAATTATTATACTAGTATTTGTAATGGTAGGAGTCGGGGTATCATCCAATTGAATCCTATATCTGGTATGAATCACCATGAGCAATTAAATATATATAGAAAAAGGAAAGGAAACGGGGAATGAGTCAAAGAGACAACGACCCAAAGGGGAGTATTAACAACTCAAAGCCACCATAAGATCTTCAATGAAAGCGATGAAACCTCACACAGAACGGCAGATCGGAGTCGGGCCCTAAATAAAGAGTTATCAAGTTCGGCGAAATAAACACCATCCTAGACTCCTATAGACAAAAGTATACCAAGTAGAAAACAGACAAGATTTTTTAGGGATGAAGATCACAACTGTTTTCAACTAGAAGTTCTCAATGGACAAACACCTTAATTGTTGTTCTTCATCTTGAAGTCCCCATAAGGCCTTCAACAATGAGCTTTACTCATACCTCACAGTAAGCTCAAGACGGCCCCTTGTACTGGTTTTACCGGAATTCATTGATAGATGTCGAACAACGGTGCATCCATGTGTTTGTTGGTCATGGATGCGGGATCGTCAACAAACATAAAAATAACTGCATGCATCAATCATTTTTTGGTTAATGGAAATTCTAAAACATAGACTTAGCTCCCTTCATCGCAGTTTTGTCCTAAGCTTTATTTAAGGTTAATGAGGGCACCATACCCAGAAAAAAAATTCCATTTAAATTTCTTTGTTTTTGGATATATTGTAGTACGATAGTAGTTGATTGTTGCGTGAAATTTTCAAACCCCCTTACCAGGCTTTTTCTCGAGATATATAGGACAAGAGTTACCTGCCCCTTGGTGTTACTGGATATCAACAACAAGGATATATTAGGACCGGCTGTAATGTGCATGTTATTAGTAGGGGAAAAGTAGCCACCAATGGTATAAGCTGTGACTATTGAATATGTGATTACATAGAAAAAACTTCGATCTTGCCACGTCGTAGCTTCAAAATTACTACAATACTCCCTAACCTAAAATTACTACAATACTCCCTAACCTTGCAATTTTTTTGGCCTTTTCATGCCCTTCCCGGACCATATTTCATGCCATGAAAAAAATTGTATCATTTAAAATTTGATTTTTTTCACTGAATATATTATTTGAAATCTCAACAATAATATATTAAAAAATCAATAGAGCAAACCAGGATTTTAAGAAACCTACAAGCATTCAAAGTTGACAACATTTCCCTCCTCCCCTAAATAAAATTGCCGTCAATAGTAAAAAATCGAAAGTGATGTCACCGGCAGTGCTTGAAGCACCAAAACCAAACTACCATAGTCATATGAGTGTATACGGCCTAGTGGATAGTTTCTTGCCTACTGTTAAACACAAATAAAGAAAAAGGTTGTCATCTACAAATTCTTATTTTGTGACATATTGTATGATAGTTTGACACGTGCCCCCAGAGTCCTCAAGAGAGAAAAAGGAGCGCACATTCGGTACCGGAAGTAGTATATATTTCCTGTTGGCCATCATTTTGACAGGGAGTGACCTAATATGCCTTATATAGGGATATTTTGGATAACGTTGACAATATAAAGTAGTTAATATTTCTCATATTTTCTTGTTGCAAACTTCTTGGGAAATCAGCAGTTGCTTGTTCTGGGAGTATTTCCATCATTTCTGCGTTAATTGTTTGAAAGGAGAGATAGCTATTGTTTTTCTAGGGTGATTGCCCTTTTCCCACAATTTTCGTGTTTTATCATATCATTATTTTCCCTTTCCTTATTCCTTTGTATGCATTATTTACTTTATCATAACTATCTTTCTATTTTTAAATAATTTTTACAGTTACTTTCCCCTCTTCAGCCCCTTTACTGTGTTATTTTATTATTTTTTTTCTTTTTCTCACCTTATTTCAAGATAACCTGCCTTTTTCATCCCATTTGGAGCAATTTGAATTTGTCCTGCCATTTTTCTGTTTCCATGGCAACGGTTGCCATTTTGATATTTTTAAAGACCAAACTTGTTTCTACACATGATAAGTAACCTACCTATTACATTTCATTCATTTTGGAGCAATTTTAAATTTTCCCGCCATTGTTTGTTCCCATAGCAACGGTCGCCATTTCTATATTTTAACACCAAAACTTGCTTCTACACATAAAAAGTAACCTTCCTGTCAAATTTCATTTGGTGCATTTTAACTTTTTCCCGTCATTTTTATGGTTTGATCACGTTACAGCTGTCCTCATTAACCTTAAAGTAACTGATTACCGGATTTCGTTTGGTTTTATACATTTTAAACGTTTTTTATTGTGGATGTCCTATATTTGGGTTATAGTGCTGTTGTTGAGGAATTAATTTCTTAAACGGTTATACAGCTCATTAAATTAATTGCAGTTGTAGTTAACATATGTGTTATTGTCTTGTGTTCATTTACTCCATATATATCCTTTCGTAAAATATTTAATACTGGAGTTTTTCGTTTAATGCAGTGTGGAGTTCAATCCATTCTCCGTGATGAAATGTATGCTATTTATTTTTCTTATATATGGTGTACTTGTACATGAGTTTATATCTCATGTGTATGCTGTGTTTATAACTATAATCTAAAGTTATGTAAATTCTAAAACCCGAGTTTTGCTCCCTCCATCGTAGTTTTGTCCTGAGCTATATTAATATTACTGAGTATTCGGATTTCGTTTGGTTCTATATACATTTTAAACATTTCTCTAAATTGTGGATTTCCTTTGTATGCGTTCTAGTGCTGCTGACGGGGAATTAATTTCCGAAATGACCATACAAATTAATTGCAACCTAAGATCTTATTAACTAAATAGCTAAATTTACTGTTCATTTTTGCAACTTTGGTATTTTTGTATTTTGAAACCATTTGACCGATGCCACTGCTGGTGGACCAGAGGTCCCCGAGGGTATTCACCAGGCCAATAGTCAGACTTGTCTGGCACGAAAATTTACCTAGCGATTTATAGAAATTTACCGTTTTATCAAAATTATAACCCTTTAGAAATACTACGGCTTCATTCCGTGTCTTGCACTCGGTGGATGTCCTTAGTACTGGATTTGGCTTCCTATTTCGATATTTTTGGTAATGCGTACTTCTTTGTTTACAATTTTTTGATTATGGCTTTCCATATTATTTGATTTTAATGCTGCTGTGAGAGGTTACTCCTTGAAACACGTGTACAGCATAACTAAATTTACTGTTCATTTTTGCAACTTTGGTATTTTTGTATTTTGAAACCATTTGACCGATGCCACTGCTGGTGGACCAGAGGTCCCCAAGGGTATTCACCAGTCCAATAGTCAAACTTGTCTAGCACGAAAATTTACCTAGCGATTTATAGAAATTTACCGTTTTATCAAAATTCTAACCCTTTAGAAATACTACGGCTTCATTCCGTGTCTTGCACTAGGTGGATGTCCTTAGTACTGGATTTGGCTTCCTATTTCGATATTTTTGGTAATGAGTACTTCTTTGTTTACAATTTTTTGATTATGGCTTTCCATATTATTTGATTTTAATGCTGCTGATAAAAGGTTACTCCTTGAAACACGTGTACAGCATAACTAAATTTACTGTTCATTTTTGCAACTTTGGAATTTTTGTATTTATTAAAATACAGATCTTTGGAGTACGCTACTCTACCGCGGTAGAGTAGCTTACGCCAAAGATCTGTATTTTGATTTTTGTTGCGGTAGAGTAGCGTACGCAAAAGATTTGTAATCTAAATGCCATACGGTATAGGGACGAAATTCTTCCTCTTATGTCTTATGGTACCCCCTTCTTGTGTAGACATTGTTTTAGTCACGTATCCCAAAAGGCAAAAGCCCGGTGTCACGTGGAACGTCTATGGACTACTTGAATAATAATCATGTCCGTTTGCTACCCTGGCCAGCAATATCTCCTGTTATGTCTCCAATCGAGCATCTGTGGGGATGAAATTGGAGGTCATGTCAGGAATTGCCGAAATCCACTGGAAACGCTGCCCAAACTACGAGCAGCACTGATAAGAGAGTGGAACACTATCCCACAAGATCTCATCAAGACTCTGATCGTTTCTATGCGACAACGGCGCCAGACAGTTGTAAACGCAAGAGGAGGTAATATCAGAAATTGAAGTGTGAATTTGATTTTTGTTACAATCTGTGTAAAATTAACCAGAAATGTTGAAAACGGCATTAAATGTTGAAAACTTGCCACCGTTGTTTTGAAAATGGTAACAACTTTACATTGTTGTAAGAAATTGGTATCAATGGCTTGATATAAAAAATGTGTTGATAAAATATTAGTGTAACGTTTCTTCTTTTTTTTGCAGAGTACATTCGTACTTTTGTTTCTCTGCATTAAGTATAGAAATTTACCTGCTCCGTAATATGTGATATTGCACATGATATATCATATTATTATATTTGTACTTTTGTTTCTATTTATAAAGTACCTACTCGATAAAACATCATATTGCACAGCTGATCATGATGAATCATCATATTGCACACTAACTTTGGTTGACGTTTACAGGCCACACCCCTTTTACACCCACACTATGTATACCACGCCCCTTTTGCTTTTCATCAGTGACTTTAGACATGTCAATCAAATATAATAAAACAATTATGGCACTTCTATACTCGATCAATATGGGGTTAAACGGAGCGCAAAAGGTAATATTGAACTCGGGGTAAAGCCTCGTTCAATATTACTTTATTGCTCCGTTAAACCCTAAATTGATCTTGTGGAAGTGCCATAATTGTATAATATTGCACATTAACGTTGATTGACGTTTCCATGCCACGCCTCTTCTACACCCATATTAGATACACCAGACCCGTCTCGATTGTCACCATTGACTTAAATCATATCAATCAAATATATAAGATAAGTATGGCACTTCTATACTCGATCAACATGGGGTTTAACGGAGTGCAACAGATAATATTGAATTCGGGTAAACCCTCGTTCAGTATTACTTTATTGATCCGTTAAACCTTATATTGATCTCGTAGAAGTGCTATAATTGTATATTACAACTAGTACTACAACCATGAAATGCAGAAGCATGCAGTCCGAGTGAATGATGAAAACGAAAAAAGACCGCCATAAATAGCTATGTATGATCATGGAAATTCATCAAAAGTCACCAGGTTTGTTTTCACAGGGTAAGAATGATATCAGTTGACGCAATCTGACCACTGACAAACCCAAAATGTCTTCAGTTATTTTCCGCAACAATTTCTTCAACATTTTAATTTGAAAACATGGGGTTTGTCAGAATAACATTTAACTAAGCTTTCCGGAATAAATATATTTCAATGAAATGCACACGAGACAAAGTCTTTACAAATACATGATTAAACTAAGTAATGGAACAATGCCTTTATTGTCGTTCTTCATTTTGAAGTAATCATCCATGAGTCCTTCAACAATGAGCTATGCTCATAACTCATAGAGCGGAACCCACCGTCAAACGTCAAGCAACGCCACATCCGTGTATTCCTTTCGTCATGGATGCGGGGTTGTCAACAAACACAAAATAAATTGGCAAAGTGCTCTTACTACTGCTGTCATATGTTGCTTGACCAAGAGACTCACAAAAGAGAGTCAACCACAGGGTACTCATCTAGTCAATTGCAAGAAGACTTGGCATACTAAAACAGTTTGATGTGGCTCAATAAACAAGTCCTTTGATATTTAACTTTATGACTCAACCTATAATCAAAGCGCAATATCGTCTTTTTTATATGTTAAGTATCCTCAATTTAAAATATCAAAATGGGACGCGCTTGACATAGCAAATCTAACACCCATTTATTTATTAAATGGGCATTGAAGCGTCATATCATATACTTAACAACTACAATTATCAATCAAATCGACGAGCTATGCAAAGGGTTCACTCTCCGACAAATACAGGATGTTATAGAAAAGGCATATAAGTTAAATATAGATAATGCAGTCCTCTTTTGGTTAACAGTAAACAGCAAAACAACATACCCCGACATTTTGAAACGAAAACATTATTCCTTATTTAGGCATAAATATGTGGAAAGGGAAACTTAAACAGACAACCTACTTCTAACTCCGAAAATCGTAAAAATGTATTCAGTGAAGGAACTTTTATTAAAAATTGATAAGCCATATTTTCAAATCACGAAAACTTTGTCATAAGCCTTTTTAATGAAGGGTTAAAAACACCGTCTCTAACGATCATTAAACTAAGACTAAGACATTAAGACTGTGAGCAAAACTAACTAATGTATACCCCCTTACCCAACTTGATTCGGGAAATTGAACATCAATCAAATTCTGATATAGGAGGTGCACAACCATGTTATATCTTAAAGAATGTGCTAAAGTGTCAAGAAAATCAATTCAAAGGTTCAGGAGGAGTAGTTGATAAGAGATGGGTACCCTCTTGTAATGAAAAGGCTAGGTCCATGTTTTCCAATGGGAAACCAAAAAAAAATCAATCCAATTCTGAAATAAGAATTGCAAATCTACACTATGTCACAAAGACTGTATTAAAGTTTCATTAAAATCTATTCACTGGTTCAGACGGAGTATCAAATAAGAGATGGGTACCCTAATGTGAACCGGTAGACGGATGGACGGACGGCCAACCCTATCACTATATACCCTCATTTTTCAAGCGGGGGTATAAAGAAATTATTTACTAGATTCATGTGTAAGTCCTTTGTGAAAATTTGTCAAGTTTCAGTCCGAATTATTAACTTATAGTTACATTTATTCATATGCAGCATTTTTAAATATTTTCATGAAAATTTTAACGTCGAGTGGAACAGTTAACTGTTTACCGATTTCTGGCCGAACTGTTCCATGCGCAAAATAATTGCGCAGTGCGACGTCATTCATCTTCTAGTCGTGTACTTTTAAAGGCCAATTTTTTTTGTCTATATAAGATTTTTATTGTTTATATATTGTTTACATAAGTTAATAAAACAGTTATTTCATGCCCCGTTTCAGGAAACAGCATAACTATTGTCCCTCGATGATGGAAATGACTTGCGAACTGTTGCCTTCGGCCTTCGGCCTTTGGCCTCAGGCAACAGTTCGCAAGTCATTTCAATCACCTCGGGACAATAGTTAAAGCTGTTTCCTTCAAGTGCATGAAATAACTGTATACTGTGATTCAAGATTCGTTTTTTTTTACTTAGACGAGGATGAACATTTCTTTTCAATATCTGCGACCTATTATTGCTGTTGAGGTGCTACTAGACACTGCCGCAAAAAGAGGATTTGGCTTGCCATAAACAAGTTTAACCAATTACTTTTGACAATTGCAATGGACATCGGTTTTGTACCTGCTTTGGTTTTTTGCACTTTAGATTTGGGCTTTTGACAATAGACCATATCCGAGTTCTGGTATTCAGATTCACCAGTTGTTGTTTGTCCGCCCTACGTCACAAACATGTCCAATCTCCGAAACAGAGGTGCATAGCTCTTCCTACGTCAGATATCACCTCTGCCACACCTTGTCCTCCATATTGGATTTACCACGCCCTTTTCACAGTGACGTCGTATACATCCTGACGTATTTCACACTGTGACGTCATGAAAAGCGGCCATTTTGAGAGGAATCTCTCCTTCCGGTGTGGCTGAGGTGCTATCTGACGTAGGAAGAGCTAGACACCTCTGTTTCGGAGATTGAAACATGTCCGCCCCATGTGGCCAAATTCATGACGTTTTATGCTGTATAACGTGACGTTTTCTATACTGTGACGTACTGAACAGTAGTCTGGTAAATCCTGATACCATAGGTCGGATATAGTCTATTCACTTTTGGTAACTTTGTTATTACTCTCTTTTGTCGCATTAACAAAATTACTTATAGAATGTAGTCATAAGTCATAGTCATAAGTCATAAAGCTTTATTTATAGTCGGTACAAGAATAAAGGCGAATAGTCTTGAACTATGAAATAAAAAAAATGTATGGACCTCACCAAACAGATCGGTGACTATAATCGCTTTCACAAAATATAAATCTTTCTATTTATTAAAATAAAGGAATACATCATTAGACATCTATTAATTCTTTAAATACACTTGTGATTACAAGTGGTGGGCTTATGAACAGAATTATCATGATAAGGAAGGGTATTTGCGGGGTGGTAAAATTTCCCGAGCCTGAAAGGCAAGGGAAATTCAAACCTAAGATTTGTGTTTTTAGCAAATACCACGACGTTCATGATAAATCTGTTAAATTACACAATGTCTCTATGATTAAAACGCACACATTACTTTAACTGCAAACAAATATCATGGCTATTAACCAACCAGAATACAGCTTTCTTACATAAGGTGTAAATATAGATACAATGCAAAAATCTAACCATCTTTATGGGTAATATATTCAGTTGTTTGAAGAAGTATTATCTGGTCAAGTACAATAACTTTTAAGTACAATAACTTTTGATTTGTATATTCTAACTTAGAAAATCATCTCCTATTATAAGTTATCATGCATTGAACCAACTAATATGATTATTTAGATAGTGTCGAAAATCGTTGAACGGCAAGCGACCTTCAGGTCGCGCCGTTCAACCATTTTTCGACACTATCTAAATAATCATATTAGTTGGTTCAATGCATGATAACATTTTTGTGCGGTTATGCAAACCTGTTTGTGTTTAACTAAGAAAACAATAATTACAAAATGACCTACATTTAACTACACGATTATACACATAAACGCTATGTCGATTGACCGCGTACTCTGGACAATACACAGCCGAATGATGCATTGATTTTTCATGTTGTATAAAGTTTACATGGCGTTTTCGTAATAAATGGAGCGAAAACCTTTGAAAATGAATGCAAATAAAATAATTCATATAATTTACATGTTATTCCAAGTATAGATGCATTTTTAATGTAAATATAAGGCTGAAATTAGTTTTACATTACGTGGAAGTAAACTATGTTTAACTTTAATTACGATATGTTTATTTATCCATGCTTACTGCATCGTTGTGAATTTTTTCCTTATGTACAATTCTTATATGTACGCTTTTGAATGACTTTGGTCATACATGTTGGTGAAACACTACATTATGATGATTATTGATTGTCTTGTGTAGGGCGGACATGGTTATTTAGCAGGTGGTTAATCAGCCAATAGAATCCAAGTTTACATCTGCATAACCGCACAATATCTTTTCAATCATTCAAAGGTAAAGTATACAATGTACATATCGTATGCACATATTTGTTTATTCTGACTGAATAGATTATTGTTCTTAATGTAAAAAGATACGTACTCACCATCGATCTGAGAGCCCCTTACGGTGTAGTTTTGCCCTTGACTGCTGCTGGATCTATATGCCAGGAAACTTTGCCTCTTTCTTTGAAAATATTCTGGGCCAACAATCCAGACAAAACGCGAAAAATACCAAAAGGTCCTGTAAAGTAAACACTTTGAAATATAGATAACCGTTTGGGCGGTGTCTCTGATTGCTGATTGCTGCTGGACTTGCAGAACTACAAAGCTTGCTGTAAGCCTCTATCTTCGCAGTTCTACAAAACATCCATCCAGACAAAACTCCCAATATGTCCTCGATGTTTGAATTTATATTTGTCTAAATGTTTTTTTTTCGGAATAATATTTTGTCGTATTCTTTCTTTTTCAAGATTGTTGTTTTGGATTAGTAGTCTACCTGTATATATACAATATATGTACATTGTCGGAAAATATAAAATTTATTTGACGAGCTTTAGAAACAGGTAGAAATGCGAGGTTTACCGAGCATTTCTCGCCTGTTTCGCAGCGAGTACAAATAAATTTTATATTTCCGACAATGTACGTATATTGTTTTTATCCTGCAATCATTTAAACCCTATTTAAAAATGCATTTTCTTTGTGAAGCGGGACCAGGAAGACAGTAAACAACTTCGGCCATTTTGGTATAATCCATGACGTCATAAGAGAATTTACACTGTGACGTCAAAGTATTCGAGGCTTTCAAACCAGTCGCTTGTCTTTTCTTCGTTCAAAATCGCGGACCGGTTACCAGTCTACCCTACGAATACGAAATAAAATATTCGTAGGGTCGTATTCGTCTAGTAAATACCACCATTGCAGGATAATTGATTTTATTTGTATGCTACTTATACCTTATGGAAATGGAATAGACAAGTAGTTAACTATGGGGAAAAGCCGTAGGCTTCAAAAAACGTTTTTTGAAAACCTACGGCTTTTCCCCATAGTTAAC